>JAPPVO010000013.1:122957666-123193379 GCA_030407325.1 Camellia japonica | reverse complement strand
TTCACTCCCGTCACTTGTGACTTCCGATTTCTGTCAAGAGGGGCAACTGTAGACACCCCATTTTTGACCGACCTAAGACTCAGACGTCACCGATTGAGCGCTCGGTGGTGTTGCATACTGTGCTCATTCAGAAGTCTCAGAGTCGCGCCCGTGCGCCCCCGCCTCCGAACTTCCGAATCCTCTTCTATACCTTGTCTCGGTTTGCGAACCAGACTCGGTTTTCTCTGTTTTCTTTCCTGAGGGAAGGGAGTGGTCCTGTAGACTATCTCCCGGTGGCCGTGAGCTACTTTTCGTGGCCGTAGGCCATTTTGCCCATTTCGGAGCCCGGTTCCCGGTTTTCGGGGCCGTTAGGCCATGTGCCTCGGCTGAAACCGCCCAACCATCTCCGAGTTCTCCGGTTTTGGCTTGCACCACTGTTTTATAGTTCCGAGGAACCCTGGGGCCTCCGATGCCCACTTCGTGGCCGTATGCCACTCCGGTGCCTACAGCCGGTTTTCGGGACCCCGAACTGCGTGATTTGGGCCCCGAGCTTTCATTTCGCATCAGGTTTCTCCGGTTTCTTGGCTAGTATCTCTGTTTTATTCATTTTGAGGACACTGGGGCCCCCGATGCCCACTTCGTGGCCGTATGCCACTTTCGGTGCTTATAGCCGGTTTTCGGGCCCGAATTGCGCGGTTTTGGGCCCCGAGCATTCATTTTGTATCAGTTTTCTCTGATTTTTGGCAGGAACTCTCTGTTTTGTCATTCCGAGGGACACTGGAGTTGCAGATACCCACTTCGCTGCCGAACACCACTTCCGGCACCCGCAGCCCATTTTCGGGATCCCGAATGGCTCGGTTTTGGCCCCGAGCGTTCATTTCTCATTAGTTTTTGTTCAATTTTTGGCAGGTACCTCTGTTTCAACATTGGGAAGATCACTGGAGGGTAGGAGGCCAGCAATTATCCCAGATAACCAGTTTCGCTCCTCCGGCGCCCGTTTTGCTCACTTCCGGGCCAATGTTGAACACCCTAGGCCCATTTTCTTCCGACCAAAGCTACATATCTGTGATGAGGGCACATGGGAGGACCCTAAAACTACTGGTCAGCCAGAAACTGTGAGTTTCATTTTTGGCTCTCCTTCAAGCTCTATGTTGTGGCTCCTGCTTCAGTGTTGCCAAATTTCAACCTTGGATCCTTGTTCTACACATCTTGGAGGACACAAAAGTTGGTGGTCGGCCAGCAATTGTTGATTTCATTTTTGAGCCCCTCCTTCAGCTCTATGTTGTGGCTCTGCTTCAGAGTTGCCAGATTCCGACCTTGGGGCCTTGTTCTACACACATGGGGGACACTACTGTATGGTGGTCGGCCAGAAATTCTTGAGTTCATTTTTGGGGCATGGCCGGCCGGCCAGGGGGAGTGGCTGGCCGACCAGGTGGGGTGCCGGCCGGCCACCTTGCAGAAAATCACCTGGCCGGCCAGCTTCTTTGCTTTCCAGCTCAGCACAGCTGTCCGGATATTTTTTGCCAAATATCTCCCCATCCGGGGGATATTTTGGGAGGGAAAGCTTGGATGCTTTGCCCTCCCTTTTACACCTGTTTTGCCTATTTAAAGGAACCAAGGGCTCCTTTGCCTAGGTTTAGAAGATTGTCTTCAAGAACACTTAAGCAAAAACCCTAATCTCCATAGCCAAAACCTTCAAAAAAGCTTCAAGTCTTGCTTGATTTCTTCATCAACCCTTAGCTCCACCATCAACACTACCATTCCAGCAGCTAGGAAGTGAATTTCAGAGGTTGAGAAGCTACAAATCAAGCCAAAAGCAAAGAAAGACAAGTCTTCAAGGGTAAGTATTCAAAACCAACTTTTGGGGCTTTTTCTTGATCCTTTTTATACTCTAATTGGTTGAGAATTGGGGCTCCGACCCCTACTGCTTTCTTGCTTATTTTGAGCCCCTCTACAACATTGTTAAAGGGCTCAACTTCATTTGGTATTTGTATATACTAGTTCCTTCAATATTCATCAAGATTGTCACATTTTTGCATGCTAAAATTGACCTATTTGTGTTGGTTTTTAGGGGTCCGAACCCTACTGCTTTCTTGCTTATTTTGAGCCCCTCTACAACATTGTAGAGGAGCTCAACTTCATTTGGCCATTATATCTACTAGTTCCTTCAATTCCATCAAGTATGCCATATTTTGTATCCAATTTTTGACCTATTTGTGTTTTGTTTTTGGGACTTCGACCCTACTGGTTTTGGTCTTATTTTGACCCCCTTTACATGTTTCATGAAGAAGGTTTGGTCATTTGATGTATAGATTGCATGTCTTTGTGTTATACCCTTTTGCGGCTCCATTTGCCTTCCATTTTTGGCATGTTTGTCTTATGATTTAGAGGTTGCCATCTTCTGCATATATGCTTATTTTTGGGTCCTCTTTGATGTTGTAGAAGAAAGTTTGTCCATTTGCATTTTCTATATACCATCTCCCTTTATAATGCTCTGTTGGCCATTAATCTTGCGAGCTATTGTTGCCATATCTGTGCTTGCATTTTGGCCATGTTTATTACTGAAAAAATGCCATATTCGGGACTGCCTGCTACTGTTTATTGCTGCCATGATCATATTTTGCATGTTTAGCATGGCCGTAGGCCATTTCGGGGCTTAATTTCACATTTTCGGGATGATTGCATGCTTCGGTTTGTTATTCCGTATCATTTCGGGGCTGTTTTACATCATTTGTGAGTGCTGAAATTCCATTGCCATGCTTGCATATCATTTCCCATGTCATTCCGCCTTGCCTCGGTTTGCGCGCCCGTGGGCGCGCACTTCGAGCGCGCTCCGTTTCGTCACCGGCATCTGATGTGAGTGTGGCTGAGGCCCTCTCATGTTAGTGTAAGCCCAATCTACATTTTTCGTGCTTGTATGTCATCGCCTCGGTGTGCGTGCCTGTGGGCACACATTTCGAGGCACTTCGGTTTTATTCCGATTTTTTCTCATTTTATCATCGCCTCGGTGTGTGCGTGCCTGTGGGCACACATTTCGAGGCACTTCGGTTTTATCCGATTTCCTCATTTATCATCGCCTCGGTGTGCGTGCCTGTGGGCACACATTTCGAGGCACTTCGTCGGTTTTATCCGATTTCCGCATTTTATCATCGCCTCGGTGTGCGTGCCTGTGGCACACATTTCGAGGCACTTCGGTTTTATCCATTTCCGCATTTTATCATCGCCCTCGGTGTGCGTGCCTGTGGGCACACATTTTCGAGGCACTTCGGTTTTATCCGATTTTTCTCATTTTATCATCGCCTCGGTGTGCGTGCCTGTGGGCACACATTTCGAGGCACTTCGGTTTTATCCGATTTTCCACATTGTATCATTGCCTCGGTGTGCGTGCCCGTGTGCACGCATTTCAAGCACCTTCGGCTTTATCCGATTTGCATTTCACTCATCGCCTCGGTTCGCGTGCCCGCGTGCACGCTTTTTCGAGGCGTCTCATTTTCATCTCATTTCCATCTCATTCTCATAACATCGTACATGCTAGGTTGTATGTTAGTTGCATTTCATGCATATCATGCATATTGCACAGGAAACGAGGCACGTTTCGTACTCCGAGTAACGGAACGGGTCTCAATTCCCAATTCACCGACACTCCGGATTATCCATGATGGAGTTAAATGTTGTTTTAGCATTCATCTGCATTCATCCCTATATTGAGTTGTGCAATTCGACTCCTCGGCCATCATGCATCGGTATGCGTGATTGGTGGCACGAGGATCGAGGCATGCATACATTTGTGAAATACACTGCTGTGCTGCCCTTTTCCTGCTCTCTGTTGCAGCAAAATTCAGAGATTAGCAACTTTCGGAGTCTGGCACGCATTTCGAGAAACACTGCAAGCAGAGGCTAATCAGGGCATCCCGGTGGATTTCCGCCCGAGGCAGCCCAACATACATCATACATCAGAAGCAAGGCGGTCCCTGGCTTGCATGCCAGTTTTTCTCATTTAATTTGTCAATTAAATAGAAATTGTACATTTATTCGGACTGTTTATTTTGGACTGTATATTTCGGACTGTATATTTATTCGGACCCTCTGCGCGAGGGCACAACTGTAATAAGTGTGGGTGTGTGTGATGTATGTCTTCCAACCCCACGTCTTTCTCCCTTTTATTTATCCGCTTATGATGGTTAGATATAGGGCATATTTCAATTAGCATACAGTATGACAGCATGTTTGCATCATTCATCTGTTTTGCATGCACCGGGCTCGGCGCATCATACAAACTGCATCTGTATTTCAATTCCAAATTGAGTACATGATAGTTGTAGCATTTCATATGCCATGTTTAGAATAGCCGAGCCTGCTATAGTTGCATTTTGCATGTGTTGCATTAGGCATTCTGTATACTTAGGATCCATGCATGATTTCTAATCGGTTCCTGTTTTGGCTTGGAGTACTAGGTGAGTTTTATGCTTTAGCATCCTTGCATGCGTGTGAGTGTTGCCATGATAGCATGCTTGCCATGAGGCTAAGTGCTTAAATGATATAACTGCCTTGAATGCCTGTGGGTGGAGGTTGAGTTATCTGAATTGGGACAATTCATTGACTGTTTGTTTAAGCCCACTAGATAGTGGCAACATCATGTTTTCTAAGCCCACCTGAGGGTGGCAAATTCGCATTTTAAGCCTACCTGCGGGTAGCAAACCACTTTTCAAACAAGCAAACATGAAATGTTTTGTTCCTATTCAGACGGCCCAGTCTATACTTGTCTGCTGCGAGCATCACATAGTAATCCTAGGCTAATAATCGGAATAAGAACTCACAAAGTTTTCAAAAACAGATATCATGGTTAGTAGAGGCCGGTCTTTGACCGGGCGAGCGGGGGTGCTCACGATGTGACCTTCCCCAATCGTACCCGAGTTCCCGAGCCAACTTTGGTGATGACGGACACGTGGCCTTCGGCACCGAGTTAGGGTTTCCTAAATTTCCCATTTAAAAAATATTTAGGTGGCGACTCTGTTATCTGGCAAAGCAGTCCATGTTTGGCACTTCTTTCAAAAAATCTGTTTTTCTCAAAACGATTTGCCGGATTTGGACTCTTTGGTTCGAGATTTAGAACCGCAACAAAATCGAGTCCGAACTGTAGCGAGGTCCCCCGCGGGCTTGTTACAAAAGGTATGTCTTTTTTTCTCTTCTTCTTCTTCTTCTTCTTCTTCTTCGTCTCTCTCTCCCTCTCCCTCTCCTTCTTATTCTCTCACACTGCCTCCTCTTCCTTTTTTTCTTCTTTGTTTTCAATTTGATTCTCTTGTTCGGCATGGCAGAACACAGCACAACACTGATTTTTGGGACTGATATTCTGATTTTGGGACTATTTTTGGGACTGATATTCTGATTTTGGGGCTGATATTCTGATTTTGAATTTTTTTTGGACTGATATTTTGATTTTGGGACTGATTTTGGAACACAGCACAACACTTCGTTGTTTGTTGTTATGTTGTTTTAATTAGTTCAAGCATTAATAAATAAACATGTATAACATGTTTTGAGGATGTTCAGTTTTCTACACTGACCAAGTTGAAGCCTAGAGCTAAACATCTAGACTACATTTTTTTTCTTCTATCTTTCAATTGGTTACACTTATTGATTGCATGAATTTTATCACTTTCAGAAGAAAATTATTTGGTGCAGCAGTTCTACAAATTTAGAAGAAAAAAAAATGTGGCTACTATTCTGGTCTGTGCTGCAGTTCTACACTTAGAAGAAGAAAAAATGTGGCTGCAGTTCAACACTTACTGATTTTTTTTTTTTTTTTTTTTTTTTGTGCTCTGTGTTGCGGTTGTTCTGGGCTATTTTTGGGCTGTTTTTGGTCTGTTTTTGTTGTTGTTTCTAGGCTGTTTTGGACTCTATTTTGGGCATGTTTTGTGCTTGATTCTTCACCTGTTTAAACACCATTTGCACTCCAAAAATATGGTTAAACACAAGGAGAATTTAAGGATTATAATGATTTATTTAAATATTAACTTTTCAATTCTAATCCATATTTCAAAATAAATGAAAACATAATCAAAAACAGTTAATCTGTGTTTGTAATTGTTACACAAGCTTGCATCTTATGTAATAACTTGAGGACAGTGACTTCGGCGGGTTGAGAATGGTATCATGCTACAATGTCATTACATCTTGGTGAATAGTGATATACCTAAATTTTGCTTCTTCTGATATTTGTGTAGATGAACATGACTTTATGCATCAGATTTGTTAGGCAAGTGGGTCATTGGTTAAAGGGTTGAATGTGGCCTTCGAACCTAACTGTTGAATCAAGAGCTAATATTTCTTACCTCATAACTTGGGCTATTATTCATTAGAGAGTATATTCTATTCTATAGTTTGAGTGCATTATATTGTAAAAATTATCTCTTTATGAAATTAAATGCAAAAATTGTTTGAGCTATACTTTTTAAGGATTAGTGTTTTGATGCCCATCAATATAGTTATAAATTTATTCTAGCAAGTCTTCTCTCTTTCTAAAGTCTCTCTTTCTCTTTCTAAAAAACCTCCATCCCCGGGCCTCTCTTTGGGCCGGCCGGCCGCCGCCTTTGGCTATGGCGGTCGGCTGGGCTAGCTTCTCCCGTATTTGATCGTTGTTTTTCCGTTAATAAACTTGAGTCCCCCATTATTTTCCCACCTAAGTGTGTTTGGTGTGCAGCGATGTGCGTGTTTTTGTTGGTGATTCCGAGCCGTGCTAGCTGTTTTTTTCACTCGAGCGCTCTTTTACGAGTAGGAGCTTGAGGGGTGATCTCTGGTTCAGTTTTTTGGTGAAGTTTCGATGCTTGGTTTGGGCGGAAACTTGGGTGTCGGAGTCGATCCAGATCTGTCTGGTTTTCATTCGAGCGTTCCTCTTGGTGTGAGAGTTTGAGGGGTGTAAGAAGTAGATCTGGCTTTGGAAGTAGAACTGCTGGTTGGTGTTTGGATCGGCAGTGGGTGGTGTCCCAGAGGTGGCTGTGGAGGTGATGATCAGCAGTGGCAGTGGGTTCGGGAGGTGAGGATCTGCAGTAGCAGCAGCTGGACCTTGGGCTGTGAGTGTTAGCAGCAGCACTGGGTGTTGATCAGCAGTGGCAGTGGGTGTTTTCTGGTGGTGGCTGTGGAAGGGAGGATCTGAAGTGGGTCTTTCCGGTTGTGGCTGTGGAGTCTTATCGGCCGGTTTAGCAACATAGGTGTGGTTGGCCGGATTAGCAGCAGCACTGGCGGTGTGGGCCGGTTTAGCAGCAGCATAGGGTGGTGCTGTGGTTCTTTGGGGTCTTCTTGGCCGGTGTGGGTAGTGGGTTTGGTCGGTGGCTGTGAGTGTTGATTGTCCTTGGGAGTGCTCGGTTGCATTGCGTATTGCGTGCTCGGAGTTTGAATCAGATTAGAAGTTCCCGCCCATGGAGTGTGGCCTTGGGTGTTGGGTGTTGTCAGTGGGTGGTCGGTGGGTGTAGCAAGTTGCTTTGGGAGTGTAAATGGAAGACACCCATGTGTGGAACATATAAAAAAATAATGCATCAGTGGCGTGGGTCTTGGCTAGGCATTGGGAGTGTAACAGCATGTGGGTGTGGTTTAATCATGTGGGAGTGTAGCAGTCTGTGGGTGAAGGAAAGGTGATTAAAATATTTGGGTTGATTAGATGGGTTTCTAGTTCGGGCTGTTTTGAGAGTTGGTTTAGTTAATCTAGTTTGGTTTGGGTGATTTGGTGGGTTGATTATGCGGAGACTCATGTATTTTATTTTTCTAGTTAAGTTCTTCTTAACTCTTTTTTTAAAAAAAAATCGAGAGGCTTAGGGGTTGGTTGTATGGATGCGAGTAGCAGTAGTAGGGGTATTTTTATACTTCCGAATCTCTCTCGATGCATGTCATCTTCTTGTACCTTTAATTTCATGCTGTTAAATGAAATTTTTCTTTGCTGATCAAAAAAAATATAGTTATAAATTTGATTCTATTTCAAAATTCTATGGTCATGTTAATTGTTCATTTGTGGTTAAGTTTTCTTATTAAGGGTTTTACTTCTTTTGGCAACGCGATTATAATTTTGAAGAATAAAAATCATACGACTTAATGTTGACATGATGAGAAATAAGGCATTAGTTTCATCTTTTAAAGAAATTAGCTAAAACTGTTTCTGATTTAGAGTCTTGTTGGGGGAGAGCTTGTCCGTGCTTTGCTTATCCAGGTAATATACTGCACTTCTCTGGTAGTCAGTGGTTTCTAATTCTGATTATATGACATGGGTTTTGTGCTATGACAGATTCAGAAGCTGAAGTTGGATATTGATACGTGAGTAGACTGAGTTGTTTTCTTTGTTTAGAAGTCAACTCTCTTTGGTGTTCAAGTCATTTCATTGTTTAAGTTCCTGACTATCATCTTCTAACAGGGCAATGCTTGAACTAGATCAAATTCTTAAGGCCAATGAAATCAATTTTGCTATTCTAGCTGCTTTACCAGCTTTCTTTCTCGCCCGTCTTTTGCTGATGTTAGTGTGTGCGTGGTTAAAACAGGTAAGCTCTATGGAGTTCTTGTTATTTTTGTGGTGTACTCCATCGAGCTTTTCATTAAGTCAATCGTGTATGCTGCTCTGAGGTTTTCAACTTTTTATTTGTATGTCAATTGTCAAATGTGGGATTGTATGCATGGATCTCATATTATAATAGTTTGCTCCTCCTTAGCTTAACTCCTGGAAAGAAAGAGTTTAGTTGCACCCTCTGCTTGTTGAAATTGAATATAAGGAATTATGAACTCTATTTATCTCAAGCCAAACTCCCAATAGCTATCTGGGTCATACGGTTGCTTTAAACCAAAGTTACATCATTAGATGTGAAACAAAATGTCTTTTGTGTCTTTGGTTTTCCTTGGTGAATTGGAAATCCTAGAGCTTAGTTTAAATATTTGATATACTTTATATCCAATGTTCTTGACTCAAGGTGAATCCATGAGGCTTCTCTAAGGATACACATGCCAATTTCTCACTTATCTTTTATTTTTATTTTCCTATTCAAATCCATTAGCAAAAGAGATACATGTTTGAAATATTTTTATCATCACTTTGGAAAATCTTTAGTACTCTAAATTCAATCAAGTAGAATCAACTCAGAAGATCAACTTTACTCAAACACCTTAATTCTTAAAAAATAAAAAAACTACTTCCTAAAAGCAATATTTTAAAATTTTGAATTGAGTTTAGGTAAGACATCTTATCAAGGTTTCGGAACTTTTTGCATACTGCTGGGTTATGCTTCTTATCTATTTGTACCATATTCCTAATAAATAAGGGTGACCAGATAAGCAGTGTTAATATCCTCAAGCTGTGCTCTTTCCATATTAATGGAGTGTATGAGGTTTTAGTTTTGACACATTTGAGAGTTGGGATTAATATATACAATTACTCTACTCAGATGTGCAGTTTATGCTCCCCATAAACATTGGGTATTCTTGGTATTGAAATGGTCCTTAATTTTCATTCTGCCAACATATTTTGAGGTTCATCGTTTTCTATAAATGTAGTAGTTTTCAACACCCAAAGAAAGACTCTCACTTTATTTATTTTTTTATTTTTATTTTTATTTTTTGATAAATCTTTCACTTTATTACATATAGTACAATCGTCACTTGTGAGTTTACTTGTTCGTTTACATTCTTTGACTGTACTTGTATATCTAATTTTGTTGTCATCAGTTTGTATCATATTAAATCCTTGTTTTGTGTGTGTGTCCGTGCCACATCTTCAAAATATACGTTAATCTAGGCCAAACTGTTTAAGCTTTCCATATTGGAGGATATAGAGGTAGATCAAGCACTTAATTTGCATATAGAACCTGTATTATTTTCTAAATAGATAACGACTTGTATGGGAGTGAGATACATTTTCAAATAAATGTTGACATTAAAGACCTATCCATTGAATATCTAGATGAAATAACAAGTTTGGAGGAAATTAAACCTAACTATTCATTTATTTATGGTGTGAGGACCATTGCTTGGTGTAATGGCATAAGCTAAGCTTTCTAGTCTAAGTGCAAGCTCAAGCCTGAGGGCATCCATTTTTTTTTTCTTTTCCCACAAATAATGTTGTTTTGCATATTTGGTTTTCAGATTATGGAGCAAATGTGTACTAGAGGGTAAATCATGTAAAATTTTGTGATGACTACCAAATTGGTTATCGTTTATTTATACTTTTAGCCACACTATCTGATTTCTCTTTGTTATAAATCAGGATACTAGAGCAGAAGGTCGGGGAAGGATTGCTCGACTCCAAAGAAGGTTTCTTATTGTGGAGGTCGAGAAAAGAATTATGCAGTTTCAAATTTGTTAAGTTTTTATTCTTGACAATCCCGTTTGACAAAACTCCTTTCAATTGTACTTGTTTTCGCACTTTTATTTCAGTGAGGCTATGAGTTTATTAGATGCGAATCCAACCCGAATTGTGCCTTACAGAGAAGTTTGTGATGTTAATGCTTTCAAGATTGCCACTTCGCTGATTATGACAGGGATCGAGCTGCCCGGTCAGCTCGCGGGGGTCTAAGGGGCAGCGCCCCTTGGCGGGTCCGGGGCAGCGCCACGGCGGGGTCGAGGGGCAACGCCCCCGAAGCAAAATGCAAAATTGCATTCAAAGTTGCCTGTCCGCCCTTGCTCGCTCGAGCGAAGGAGTTCTCGCTCGAGCGAAGGCTGCGTCTGTGTAAAAACCTGAAAGAGATAAATGTACGCTCGAGCGAAGGGTGCGTGGCTCGAGCGAAGCCACTTAAGGAAAACACGCGTTTTTGGTTCCTCGCTCGAGCGAGAGAGTCTTCGCTCGAGCGAGCTTCGCAGTCCCAGATTTCTATAAGTATTTGTTTCAATCCAAAACTAGGATTACTGCTCCAGATCTTCTTTTTGAATATTAAGGTTTATATCTGGGGATATTTTGCTAGTTTTCTTTGATGTTTAATTGAGTATTCAACTCATGGGTTAAGAAGAATATATCAAAGGTTCGTTTGTTCATTCTATACAAAAGAGAGAGTTGTTCTTCGGTGGATTCCGAAGAATGCGAGCCTGAAGCTTTAGTGGATTCTGGAGTGGCTCATCATCAAGACAATTCCAAAGTGAATACTGGGTTGGAAGAGGCACATAGGGGTTGGTTCAATTCGGGCGTGGATTCGCTAGGTAATTGATAGTATACCTGTGCAATTCCTTTATATCTTCTTAGTGGATTGTTTTGTGGCTGTTACCCGTGGTATTTTTATCACAATTGGAGGTGTCCAATTATGGTTTTTTCACGTAAAATCGTTGTGTCGATTTGTCTTGATTGTTTGATTGGGATTGTTGTTTACTGCTTAAAATTGATACATAATCACAAATCAACATCTAGGGGATTTCTAGATTTTTCAAAATTTGCATAGATCAAGGATTGGTATGAAATCCAAATTCTTTTAATTTCTTTTTTTTTTTTTTGTCAACGAATTGTTGGTCTGCAGACTCTACATCCTAATTGGGTTTTTGACTTGTTTTAATTGGTTTTATCGAGAGAAAAGGGATAGTAATGCCCCTTTTGTTGCTTGTAGGAAAAAGATGTGAAATGTCCACCGAAACTTGGCACGGGTAGTTTGCTCAAGCCTAAATAGACTTGTAGGAACAAACAGGACCTCGATTGGATTTCCGATTAGAAAATTAGAGGAAAATTGTAAAACACAAGACTTAAAAGGCCTGTTCGGGGGGTGAACTTGCTAAATGACCACCAAAACTACCGGAACTTGGCATGGGCAGCTTACTTAAGCCTAAATAGACTTGTAAGAACAAACGAGACCTCGATTGGATTTTTGGTTAGAAAATTATAAGGAAAATTGTAAAATACAAGACTTAAAAGGCCCGTTCGGGGGCCGAAATTGTGAAATGACCACCGAAATTGCCTAAACTTAGCACAGGGCAGTTTGCTCAAGCCTAAATAGACTTGTAGGAACAAACGAGACCTCGATTGAATTTCCGGTTAGAAAATTAGAAGGAAAATTATAAAACACAAGACTTAAAAGGCTCATTTGGGAGGCGAAATTGTGAAATGACCACCAAAACCACCGAAACTTAACACAGGCAGCTTGCTCAAGACTAAATAAACTTGTATGAGCAAACGACACCCCGATTGAACTTCCCGTTATAAAATTGAAATCAAATTTGTGAAATTCATGCCGAGTTTCCTTTTTTTTTTTTTCTTGTCAATCTAATATTTTTTTTTTCTTTTTCATGTGACAGATTGGCAATGGTGGAAAATAGTTCGGGCTGCATCAGAAGATTTGATTTTGTATTTTTGGAAATATTTTGACGTAGGATTTTGGTAAATAACTTATGGGTTAGATATTTAGCATCAAAATATTTGATTTTGTGTTTTTGCAAATATTTTGACATAAGATTTTGGTAAATAACTTGTGGATTAGATGTTTAGTATCAAAATATTTGGTTTTGTGTTTTTGAAAATATTTTGACATAGAATTTGGTAATGGATTTGTGGGTTTGATGTTAATAATTTGTAAGTACTTTGGTATGAATGTTTCAGATTGATAGAGAATTATAATTATGCTTATTGGGATGTTTAATAGTTATTAATTTTGAATTATTATGAATGTCGTGTACAGGTGTATTACTATTTACATTGCATTTGTGTATATATTGTGTATAGAAAAATAGGTATTTTGGATTATTTTGAACAGGAAAATTATTAAAATTCAAATTTTTATAGTGAATTTTTAGTGACAGGTGATATTTTGGTTATTATTAATATATTTGGCGACAACATATTGTTTTGTCGCTAAAAGTTAGTGGATATTCCAAGAACGTTTAGCAACCAAAACTTAGTTGTTGCTAAAAAGTTGATTTTTAGCAACCAAATTAATTTTGTCGCTAAATAGTACTTTTGGCGACGAATTTATTTGTCGTACTTGTTGCTGATTCTTTTGGCAACGAAATTTATACTTTTGGCAACCAATTTTTTAGTCGCCAAATGTGCTTTTTGTTGTAATGATAGCCGAGGATTTTTATCTTTCCGATGGAGTGACAAACATCAATCTTGCTGCAGTAGCCTCTGAAACAAATTTGGTAGGCAATCCCAAGGAATGATGGGTGGATACTGGAGCAACCCACCATATCTGTGCAGATAAGAAGATGTTCACAACCTACAAAGTGGTGGAAAGTGAGGAACAAGAAACTCCTCTACATCAACTGTAGAAGGACAAGGAAAGATTGTGCTAAAAATAACCTCGGGAAAAGAATTCACTCTTAACAATGTTCTCCATGTGCCAGAGATTCGCAAGAATTCGATTTCTGGGTCATTGTTGATCAAGAATGGGTTTAAATTAGTCTTTGAATCTGATAAAGTTGTACTCTCCAAGAGTGGAATGTATGTGGGGCGAGGTTACATGAGTGATTGGCTTTTTAAGCTCAATGTAATAACTATTATACCTAATTTGGCTTTTAATAATAAGAACACATCTTCTGTTTATATTGCTAAGTCTTCTTTTTTATGGCATGGCAGATTAGGACATGTTAATTTTAATTTTTTACGTAGACTTGTTGCTTTAAAATGTTTACAAAACTTAGAATTTGATCCTAATCATAAATGTGAGATTTGTGTTGAGGCAAAACTCACTAAGCCGTCATTTAATAAAGTTGAAAGAAGTACTGAACCTCTAAGTTTAATTCACACAGATATCTGTGATTTAAAATTTGTTCAAACTAGAGGAGGTAAGAAATACTTTATTACTTTTATTGATGATTGCACTCGATATTGCTATGTTTATTTATTGAGAAGTAAAGATGAAGCCGTAGAAGCTTTTAGGCAATATAAACTTGAGGTTGAAAATCAACTTGGCAAAACTATTAAGATAATAAGGAGTGACAGAAGTGGTGAGTATAATGCACTATTTGAAGAATTTTGTTCTGAACATGATATCATTCAGTAAACCACTGCACCCTATTCTCCTCAGTCAAATGGAGTTGCTGAGAAAAAGAATCAAACTCTTAAAGAGATGATGAATGACATGTTGATTAGTTCAGGGTTACCTCAAAACTTGTGGAGGGAAACGATTTTGTCTGCTAACTTTTTCCTGAACAGGGTACCCCACAAGAAACTCAATCAAACATCTTATGAATTATGGAAAGGTCAACGACCTACCTACAATTACCTCAAAGTGTGGGGGTGTTTGGCCAAGGTGGCAGTCCCTAGTCCCAAAACGACTAAGATAGGACCAAAGACCATTGATTATGTGTTCATTGGTTATACCAATAATAGTAGTGCATATAGATTTTTAGTTCATAGATCTGAAAATCCGGATATGCATGTAAACACTATTATTGAGTCAAGAAATGCGTCGATTTTTGAACATATTTTTCTTAGTTAGGAAACTGAAGAAAAAAGTTCAAATAAAAGAACTTTTGATACTTCTATTGGTAGCAATGAAGACCAAAATGACAATGAATCCGATGAACCTAGATATAGCAAGAGGGCTAGGATCTCTAAATCATTTGGTCCAGATTTTCTGACATACCTGTTAGAAAATGAGTCTCAAAACTTCAAGGAAGCAATGTCAAGTCCTGAAGCTCCATTGTGGAGAGAGGCTATGAATAGTGAAATTGAATTAATACTGCAAAATCATACTTGGAACTGGTGAATCTTCCACCAGGATGTAAACCTCTTGGATATAAGTAGATATTCAAGAGAAAAATGAAAGCAGATGGTTCAATAGATAAATACAAGGCTAGGCTTGTTGTTAAAGGATACAGGCAGAATGAAGGCCTTGATTATTTTGACACCTATTCACCAGTGACAAGAATAACATTCATTCGCATGTTGATTGCAATTGCAGCTTTGTATAATCTAGAAATACATCAAATGGATGTTAAAACAACTTTTTTGAATGGCGAGTTAGATGAGGAAATCTATATGAAACAACCAGAAGGGTTTTAAGTTTCCGGCCAAGAGAAAAAGGTTTGTAAACTTGCCAAATCCCTTTATGGATTAAAACAAGCTCTAAAACAATGGAATGAAAAATTTGATCACGTTATGCTTTTGGATGGTTTTAACATAAACAAATGAGACTAATGCATCTATGTTAAAAGCACAGACAAAGGCTATGTCGTAGTCTGTCTTTATGTGGATGACATACTCATTATTGGAAGTAACAATGACATGATTAAATCCACAAAGAAAATGTTGAACAAAAAGCTTGACATGAAAGATTTGGGAGTAGCAGATGTAATTCTAGGAATAAAGATTATTAGATATGTTTTATCTCAGTCTCATTATGTTGAGAAGATTTTGGAGAAATTTGGAAAGCATGACGACCGTCCTACTAAAACACTTATTGACATTAGTCTTCATTTGTCAAAAAGTACAGGTGCAAGCATATCACAATTAGAGTACTCTCGAATAATTGAAAGCTTGATATACTTAATGAATTGCATTAGGCCAGATTAGCCTATGCTGTAAGCAAATTGAGTAGGTACACAAGTAATCTACGGTCCGATCATTAGAAAGCGATAATTAGGGTACTTAGGTATCTAAGACATACCCAAAATTATGGCTTACATTATACCAAATATCCAGCAGTACTCGAGGGGTACAGCGATACAAATTGGATATCGGATACTAAAGACTCAAAATCCACTAGTGGATATGTCTTTACCCTAGGAGATGCTGCAGTCTCTTGGAAATCCTCCAAGCAGACATGCATAGCAAGGTCGATAATGGAATATGAGTTTATCGTATTAGATAAAACAGGAGAAGAAGCAGAATGGCTTCGTAATTTCTTAGAAGACATTTCAATGTGGCCTTAACCTGTGCCAGCTACATGCATTCACTGTGATAGTGAAATAGCAATAGGACGGGCACAGAATCATATGTATAACGGTAAGTCTAGACACATTCGTCGAAGACATAATATCGTTAGGCATTGGCTCTCACATGGAATAATTTCCATAGAATATGTAAAGTCAAAGGAGAATATTGCGGATCCATTAACTAAAGGGCTAGCCAGAGAGCAAGTGTACCATTTATCGAGGGGAATGAGATTAAAGCCTATTACTTAAAAGTCGCTATAATGGGAACCTAACCTAGTTGACTGGAGATCCCAAGATCTAGGTTCAAAGGGACAACCGAATTATGGATGACTTCATGTATCACTAAGGAGGTTTACACCTACCTATTTATATGATAAGAAGAGTGATACCTACAGTGTCAGTAGGATAAGCTTTGCTTTTAATAATTCTTATAGCTTGGACATCCAAGTGGGGTATAACAGGATACTCTTAATAAGAAATCACCTATATGAGTGTGAACTGGGCCGGTTCTATAAGAATTGAGAAGGCTAAATTCCCTAGAGCACTTATGAATTACCAGGCGCTGTTTAAGGCCAAAATGAATACAACCGTAAGAACCAAATTGTGTCTGAGGATACACTATGTGTAGTCTATTGTCTTGGCTTACACAAACAGCTGAACAATTCAAGGCATCGCGTCCATTGGTTAGCCAGTAAGTCCGATAAGCTTTCACTAGAGGAGGTTCAAAACCAAAAGCTATTTATCTCGATGTGGTGTATCTTTTTAATGTACTCTTTCTTTGTTTGCATCTTGTTGCATGTTCGTTATCGTGAATTCCATTCATGTGGGGGATTGTTGGGAAATGGCTTTTGTATAACCTTATTTTTTGCTAACTTTGAGCATTTTTTAAGGTGAGACCTAAGTGTTATTTTTAACGTTTCTAATTGGGTTTATATTTAACACCGCGTAGTGAATAAATTCATGTATTTGGTTGCTCAAAACCATTTCTAGATGAATGAGAATTCAACGCGCATTTTCGGGTTCGTGGAACTAGTTTTTTGGTGGGATTCCTACACATTTGTAAAATGTGCTTGTCCCACATTGCAAAGGCTTGAGGTTTTGAATGAGTTTATATACCTTAGCTGGGGATACTTGGGATGGGCCCCAAGGGGTACCCAAGTTTGTGGAAGGGTGAGGTTATGGATGAAGTGGGCTAGACTCAATGGACCCAAAATTAAAACCGTGCGCGCGCGTCGCCGTCGCCCGTCGGTCGGGTGGGCTGAGCTGGGCCTGGGCTTGGGCGCGAGTACATGGTGTGAGATTGGGTTGGGCTAGTCCAGCCCAATACTTATTTTTTTGGGCTAAAAACTTTTGTAATGTATTTTTTATTTTTAATTTTGATTTCAAAATTCAAAATAAATTGGTCCAGAATTTTTTCTTCAGCCAAACAAGTCCCTAACAGGTTCATACCACTCGAACAGGTTCAGAAGGGTCAAAAACAGGTTCACACCTGTTGAATTCAACTGTTTATTTGTTCAAACAGATTGGTACCTGTTCAATCTGTCCGAACAGGTTTTCCACCTGTTCGAATAGCCACATTTCCTCCTATAGAAAGCCAGCCTTCCAGCAATTCAAAACATACATTTTTTCCTTAGATTTTCGTCTCTTGTCTCTCCTCTCATTTTCGTCTTCCTATTTTCTGCATTTAATTTAGGAAAAAAAAGAGAGAGTTTCAGCAAAGTTTTGGTTTGCCAGACTTTATTTTATAGTGTTGTAAAATCAAGTGTTAGTCATTGTATCCTGGGAAGTAGACGCCGGTAAAACTTGAAACATCGGAGCGAAGACGAAATCTATTTTAAGGAGATTGTGTCCAACACAAGCCTTGACATTATTTTCTGTAAGCATTTAATTCGGAAAATAATTTATATAATTATTTTCTGAATTATTTTATTTTATTGTTTAATAAATTTATACATTTAATTTACATACACACACCTTTGTGGGTATAACAAATATTAATCAATGTATGTTATGTTGTCCCTCTAAAATGCATGCATGCATGGATGTAGATTACACGTTTGTCGTGTGGGGGATTCGTACTTGCGATCCAACCGAACCACGTAGTGAGCGGTGAACTCGGCCTTGTCCAATTCCTGAAAGCAACCGCAGACATAGCAAAAGGTTCATCTTCTTCCCCACCACGACCCATGTGGCAGAGAGAGCTCCTTAACGCAAGGAAACCTCCACAGATAACATGCGCCCTACATCACCAGTACGAAGACTCAGGGAACCACCAAAGCACCACCTCCATGGACATGTCCGACAACAACGATACACTGCATCAATCTTTCTTTTTTGGTTCCAAACAGATGACTGTCATTTTCAACCATCTTCCTCCACCACACCTTTTTCACTCATCTTCCACTTTGCAAGTTCTCACTGCGTGTTTATGGAGGTAATGTTCTTGCATCATTTTCATTTTTAATGTATTTGCGTGCAAAGAAGTTGAAATTTATTTGGGAAGATTACATCAGTAGTCTTCACATTTTGTTGCTTGTCTTATTTTAGTCTCTCTAGTGTTAATTGACTCAATTTTGACTTTTAATTTTAGATTTTACGTTTATTTATTGCAATTGATAACGCCGTTACATTTTTGACAAATTTTTTCTAAGTTGTTAAAGAAGTAGCTCTTTTAGTTGGATTTTTGACTTTTTACGAAAATATCTATAGAAAAATAGAGAGTATGATTGTGATTGTATGTTTTGACTTTTTGACTATTTTAATCAAAAAACCAACACTCCAAACGGATTCATTGAGATTAAGTCACTCAATTGATCAAGTTTATAATTGGAGAAATAACAACTCAGTGGGTGTTTTAAAATTTAATTACAAATCAATGATAAAGTTTATAAATATTAATAATTAAAATTATAACTTTTTCATGAATTTGTAATAATTTTGTGTTAATCACCATTGTGTGGTAATTTCTCTTTTATAATTTTACTTTTAAAAATAAGACACGTGTCGTTCATATGAGCATTTGTCACTAACAATTGGTATCAATGGAGAAATTTGAGATAAAATAAAAAAATTCAAGACAAAAATTGATCAAACTAAAATTACAGAGACCAAAATAATACAAAGATTAGAATACATAGACTAGCAATGTAATTTGTCCATTTATTTATGGCGCTTGTCATATTTACCAATTTTGCACCAACAGGTGCCGCACAATTGCACTCCAAATTGATCCCACTGAGACCGTTCGGGGTGACATTCATGGTCGATGTGCGAGGCAAGCCTGGCCTGAACTTGCCTACTGGTTACTACGGCAACTCATCTGTCTCTCCAGCGGCAATTTCAAAAGCTGAAATGTTGTGTAAAAATCCACTAGATATGCAGTAGAATTGGTTAAAAAAGCCGAGGCTCGTGTGACCGAAAAATACATAAGGTCAGTGGCAGATTTCTTGGTGGTCAAGAGACGACCTCCATATTCAAGATCATGGAATTTCATTGTTTCCGACACAACACATGCCGGTTTTGGAGAGGTTGATTTTGGGTGGGGGAAGCCTGTATATGGAGGTCCTGTTGGTGGCACATCTTTTAGTAGCCCCTATGCATTGTTTAGGAATGGTGATAGAGAGCATGGGATTGTGGTGCCTATATGTTTGCCTGTGGCTGCTATGGAAAGGTTCAAGGTGGAGCTTTGGAGAACGACTATGGGGACTAATGGGGAATTGGGATCCTCTAGAGTGATTTTTTACTAAAGTTTCCTAGAATGCTACATTGTGTGGTTGAGATTTACTGGTAAGTCACATCAATTTTTCTGATGTGACTTGCCAGTAAATCTCAACCAATGTAGTACTCTAGGAAAATTTAAGGAAATTTCTCTCTAGAAGATCCTTGCTCACTAATGGGGATTCACATGTTGTAGAGCCCATTAAGATTTCCTCTATGCTCTAAATCAAATCAGTTGTGCAACCCTATTACTCTCTGTGTCAGTGTAGTTGGGATAAGTCAGTATTACTATGATGCTTCACGTACTGCCCTTTTGTATATTTTGTATTTTGGATTCTTATCAATAAAATTTTCATTTTACTGATACAAAATAAAAATAAAAAAAGTAAAATTAATCAAGTTGTATTTCACTATGTCGTGAGTTTTGATTTTGTAATTTTGGTTGTATAATAATCAGTGAAGGAATAGAGATAGGAGAAGTTATGCATTATACAACAGATGACACGTGATTCTTAACATCAAACATCTGGTGAATTTTTATTTTCATGTGGCTCTGTTTTTGCCTAGGTGTTGCCGGGCTACTTGTTTGAGATTCAAGTGTTAAAATTTAGATGTGAGTTAAAATAATTTGTACATACAGGTTCTAATATGAAAATAAATAGTTTTAAAATTTTGCACAAGTAAAAATATTGGTATACATAAATTAAAATAATTTTAACAGATTGTTATATGAAGGTATAAATTTTTTTTATTTATGGTGTTAAAACTTCAATACATCATAACTTTGCGTTCAATAATCGGTTTGGGCAATTCTTTTTTTTTTGTTTTTTTTGATCTCATGTATTTTTTCAAGATCTATCCATATAAAATTACCAAAGTCAATTTTGGGCATTTATTTTCATTAAAAAAAAAAAAAGTCAATTCCCTCTTTTGATTAACCAAAAAATAATAATTATTATTTTTTTGAAATGTTATATTTAATATTAATCTTACTCGAAAGATCTCGAAAACACAAATCCAGATTTAAATTTTGTTAAAAACGGAAGTATAGATTTCAAGTTATGAGATATATTTATTTTTTTTTATTATTATTATTATTATTATTATTATTATTTGGATACAAATAGGAGTGTAAAAATAGTCCTCAGCCCATGGGTGGCTCGAAACCAACCTGTGGCCCGAGGTGGGCCTGACCCGTTTAGGCCCAGACCCGAGCCTCTAGGTCATCATTTTGAGGCTCGGCTCATCAGTCCGCTTAAGGCTCACTCAAAGCCCGGCTTGAAACTCAGTGTATTTTTTAATAGAAAATAATAAAATTTTAATAGAAAAAAATTTTTAAAAAACAAAAAAATTTGGTCAGCCCACTCAAAGCCCGAATATCTCCCGAGTCTAGGCTTAATTTTTTGGCCCGTGAACCGGCCCAACCTGGCTGAATTTTGGCTGGGGGCCAGATTTATACCCATAGGTACAAAATACGAAAGTGTAGGTTTCAAATTTTTTATTTTTTATTTTTTATTATAAACGGAAGTGTAGATTTCAAGTTATGCTACAGATGTCAAGAATTATATACGGCATGTTTCGACTTATCCACCGAGAAGTGCCTTGCGTGTCTTTCGTAGGTTAAGTTTGACATATTATAAAAAAGTTAAAAAATTAGAAAGTTACTCAAAAAGTTGAAATGTTAATACTATTTATCAAAAGTCAACAATTACGGTTACATAACTCTCAATTCTAATTTTTCCTTACAAATCAATTTTTACAATTTTTTATTACATATTTTTTCATAAAAAGTCAAAAAATTAACCCAAACATATATATTTTCTTCCTCAATTTTTTAGTCTAAAAAGATAAAAAGTGCACTTATTTAGAACACCCCGAACAACACCTAACCAAAAATCAAAACTTAGACCTCCGTCCCAAACCATTTCATGGATTGGACTTTTTCCGATTTTTTCTTAAATATTTTCTTCACTAAAAAAATAAATAAATAAAAATTACAAATAAGATATATACTCTACAAAAATAATTATTTACACATAATTTTTTTATAATTTTAATAATTAAAATTTAGAAACTTTATTATTATTTTGAAAATAAAATTTCACTCTTAGAGCATCTACAATGGGAGAACTAAAAAAGTGTGTTAAAGTGTGTTATATGACAAAAAATAATTAATGTAGGGCCCAAAAATGTGTGTTAAGATATATTAAGAATTTATTAATTTTAGAGAATAAGTGATGGTACAATAAATGTGTTAAATTGCGTGTTAAGAATATATATATATAATAAATAAAATAACCCTTGTTGTGTTTCTGCTGTTGTTGCTACTCATGATGATGATGATGAAAATTGTCAATTTCTTGCTTCAAATTTGCAACAAATTGTGGTTGGAAAGTTTCATTTGTTGAAGAATTTTGCCCAATATCACATGGATTGTGAGGAGTTGAGTCTTGTGTACCACCACATGACATAAATCTGGCAAAAATTTACTTTGTTTCTGGACTTGAAGGCCAAGGACTGACAAATTGATCACAATTTTCTCCACCACCACCGCTAGTGTTGACGAGCCTTGCAAAATAGGAACTCGGCGCAGATCGATACCTCACCAATCTAGAATTCCTCATTGGTTGTTGTTGTTGCACTTGTTGACTATCATCACTACATTCCTCACCACGAAACCTAAAATCTGAATCTAGAAGAACAACCTAGCAAAACAACAACAGAACAGCAAGGGTCCGGACGTCCGGCCTGACATTCGGTTGAACGACCCCATTGCACTTTCTAGTGTCCATCTCTCTGCCCCCTCCCCTCTGTGTGTGTGTGTGTGTGTTTTTTTTTTTTTTTCTCTCTCTCTGTGTTTTTCTCTCTTTTTTCTCTCTTTTTCGCTGGTTAGAAGGCTCGCTGCAGTTAACAAATAAATTAACAACTAACACTAATGGTTGACACTAACACACCCCATAACAGCTCTATTAGAGTATCATTTGAACCTTTCACTAACTAAAATATTAACAACTGACACTAACACATCCCTTAACAGTTTCACTGTGAATGCTCTTACCTAATTAGTTACTCTCCTCCCCCTTCCAAAAAAAAAACAAAAAAACAAATGCCTTCACTTGGTCACCATGCTCTCACTTACGATGACCGAACACTCTTTCCCACCCTTTGTGTCCCCCCTCTTCTCCTCCCCTACCCCTACCCCTGCCCCTCCAAAAAAAAAA
Source organism: Camellia japonica (assembly GCA_030407325.1). Lineage (NCBI taxonomy): Eukaryota > Viridiplantae > Streptophyta > Magnoliopsida > Ericales > Theaceae > Camellia > Camellia japonica. The sequence continues at coordinate 123,170,643 of JAPPVO010000013.1, read as the reverse complement.
AAAAAAAAAATACCTTCACTTGGTCACCATGCTCTCACTAACGATGACCGATCACTATTTCCCACCCTTTGTCAACATCCCATTACTTGTATGGTAGTTATGTCAAAAAATTGCATTAGCACTATTAAAATAAGATTATCATACTTACTCAAAAAAATAAGATTATCATAAATGACATTTTAACATTATAATATGTCAATTTATAACTATGATAACAACCATTAGAGATCTTTTTAAATTTTGCAGTTTAAAAATGAAGGAGGATCTCCTTCAGTCCAGATTTTAGATTGAAAGGTGTTGTTTGGGCCTATGGAGCCCATCACGGGTCCTGTTTTGATGATATAAATCATTTATTTTGTCGGACACTTTATATATTTCATCCACACAAAAAATTAGGTCGATCCGATAATTACAATTTGTTCAATTTATCACATTTTTAATATAAAAAAATTATGATTTATTTTAAAAAACACAAAAAAAAAATTAGTTAAAAACGCGATAAATTAAACAAGTTATAGTTATTGGTTCGATCAAATATTTTTGTATGGATGAAATGTAGAAAGTGTCCAACAAAATGAACGGTTCGAATTATCGAAACACAACCCGTGGTGGCTCCCACAAGGCCAAACAATGCCCTCAAACCCAAAATCTAAACTATAGCAGATCCTCCTTCTTTAAAAATACTCGTGAAGTACAATTGATTAAGCAGAAATTATACCAAACAGTCTGACATAGACTCTTAAATTAAAATATGTTATAATCATCTATTAGAATCCATACCAAACATCAGCAATATATTGTGGTTATTATTTTAGTTATTATCGCAATTTTTTTTAGTTTAAAGTAATTTGGTTTGGCCTATTTTGATAAATAGAGAAAAAAAAAAAAAACCAATGTATTGGCTTATTGGTTTATTTGGATCACATCACATTTCTATTTTTTTTACATTTTTTTAAAAAAAAAAAAATATTGACTTTTTTTTCTTTATTTTCTAAATGCACTAAAGTGTCATAATTTACCTATGATATGTATGTCTTTTGAGGAGTATATGATAGAATAACTATTTTGAAATGTATTAGATTCATTGTCAAGTTTTTTTTGTTGAAATAAATAATCGACCTTTGTTTGAGGTTGTAAGAATATATATATATATATATATATATAATGCTTGAGAGCATTAAAAAGAGAATATTAGGGAGAGTACTAATGAGCTGGTTCCTCCCATGATGTAATGGGTGTCTCTGTTTGTTTTTTTTTTTTAGCTCATTAAAACTATTAATGCTCTGTTTTTTAGAGCTCTCAATCAACTCTATGCTTAAAACTATATGGGCATTGATATTTTTTTTTTTTTATATATTTTTAACTTATTCAACACATTTAAATCGTTGATTTGAATCCGATGAAATATTCAATTAACTGATGATAGGGCTTCTTTTTTTTTTTTCTTTTTTTTTTTTTTGTCGTTTTTTAGATGGGACTGATGGAAGGGGTTGGTTAATTATTTTTGTTCAATGTTTAATCATTTTTGACAAAGCCTCCATATGATATGATGAGATGGTTAAGATTAATTTAATTTATTAAAAATAAAATATATTAAAAAGTTAATAAAATAAAATATTATCATCAAACAATAATTATTTTATTTTATTTTTCATAAAATTATTAAGGGAAACTTATTTATAAGTCCTTTTTCAGAACCTTATGCTAGGCTAAGTCCTGTGTAATTTCTTATAGAGTCTCAAGTCCTATTTTCATAAGAATGTATTCCACAAGATCCTAACGTGACATGACACTTACATAAACGTAATGTAACGTGACACCTATATATACGTAACGTAACGTGACACTAATATGAACGTAACGTGACACCTACATAAACGTAACGTAACGTGACACTTATATAAACGTAACGTGACACCTATATAAACGTAATGTGACACTTACATAAATGTAACGTAACGTGTCACGTTACGTTTCGCAAACTTAATAAGTTTTTATTTTTTTAATCCGTTTGTTTTGAAATAGATATATAATCTTAATATATTTTTATTTTGTATTATTAATTGTAAAATTTAAAAAATTATCAATAATATATGTGAAATCTAAATTAATTCATAAAAATTATAATTTTAAATTAATTAATGGAAAGGCACAGAACGCTAGGGCTCGGCTCCTCAAATGATATTTACCTTTGGGCCATTACAGTCACGGTGTCTGCCAAACTCATTGTTCTGCTCTGGCAAGCAGAAACACATGAAGCAAGGAAAGAAGTCCTAAGAGCAGATCTTGTGAAGTCATAAGCACCGTTAGCAATGATCTTCTTAATTAAACCAGTTATCCCATCTAGCTCCTGTTGTGTGCTCAAGAACCAGATCGAATCCAAGGCAATGCACAAGGCATCGTTCAGTGTTTGTGGATCTGCCAAAAAGATCAAACTTTCTGCGAGTTCCCAATCATGGGAGTGTTCCATGATAGTTTATTGAAAAAAATAAAATAAAAAAATTCAAAAAATAAATAAAATCAATTTTCTATATAAAAAATTCAATGTTACCATAGATCATAGGTGTCACGTTACGTTTATGTAGGTGTCACATTACGTTACGTTTATGTAGATATGTCACGTTACGTTTATATAGGTGTCACGTTACGTTTATGTAGGTGTCACGTTACGTTACGTTTATGTAGATGTCACGTTACGTATAGGTGTCACGTTACGTTTATGTAGGTGTCACGTTACGTTACGTTTATATCAATTTCCCTATATATGGTTTTATTATTATTTATGATATTAACAATTAATATTTAGGGTAAATATGTCAAGAAACTTCCCACAGGACTTATGGGAATATAAGTTTTTTTGTGGGACCAAATGTAACACAAGTCTCCCTAATAGGACTTCTAAATAATTTTCCCAATTATTAAACTAATTTTTTTTTTTTTTTTTGGCCAAAGTAAATGGTTGTTGAATTGCACCAAACAACCCAAAAATGGTTGTTGAATAGATTTGTCCTAAACTTGCGATGGCGGTAGAGCCACATATGCAGTAGTCACATTCAGGCTAAGTTTGGTATCCTCAAAAAAATTTAAAAGTTAAAAAGTCACTATCCTATTTAAGTTACATCATCTTATTTAAGTCACATCACCTCTCTAACACATCACTTCAAACCCAACCCAAATCCAATCCATATTTCATAAAAAATCAAAAAATACACTTATTTAGTCTTCCCAAACTTGACCTCAATTAAGTTGGTTGTTGAATTGTACCAAAAAAAAACAAAAAAATGGCTGCTGAATAGATTTGTCCTAAACTTGTGATGGCGGTAGAGCCACATATGCAGTCAGATTCAATCAAAGTTGTCACGTGATATTTATTTGAGTATTACCAGGTGTAATGAAAAATATTTTATAAAAATAACCATTTCATCTTTAAATTATACACCCATCTATCCCAGAATGATGGTCTTTTTTAAGGAATTTAATTTTTTTTTGATAGTATAATTACTATACTTTAAAAATTTTGATTTTTCAAAATTATCTTTTAATAGTATATTTTTTAAAAAATATTAATGTCATAATTATATTTTTTATGTTGTTAATAAATTTTAAAAAAGGGCAAAATAAAATATTTATATTATTTTTGTACTTAATTTTTAAAAAGGGACTAATATTTTGGGACAATAAAAAATGAAATAATAGACTAATATTTTGAGAAGAAAGGAATATGTAATAAGTTATAATGTGTAATATCAAAATGTCATGTACTTAAAGATTTTTAATATATATATATATATGTGATTGAGATCTATTTCAAATGTTATTGATATTCATTTCAAAAATATTGATAGAATTTTATTTTAATATTTAGTCTAGAAAAATTTTATACATACATAAAATTAATACAAAAAATATAATAATGATGTGACAACGATACTATTATAAATATTACATATTTAATGATATTTTGTTTAAGTGAATGGTTCAATGAACCACATCATTATATATATAAATTATGTACAAATTTTTTATTTGTATAACATTAATCACAAATAAGATCTCAAACAATCTTAATATGATACTAATCATTGCAAACTAATACAATACACCACAAGAATTTTTAAGATTGTATTTAATTTATAAATTTGGAGAGAGATTTGAAAAGAAAAAGAGAAAATATGTATGAAACATAGTTAAAATTTAATTATATTTTATTCACATTTTCAAACACAAACTAAGAATTTTAATTATGCTCCATTTGATTGGACAAAAAATATTTTCTACAAAAAATTTTTTGTAGAAAATGTTTTACCGAGAAAATATTTTTTTATATTTGGTGGTGATAGTGGTGGAACAAAAGTGGAGGTGGAGGTGGTAATATGGTGGTGGGGCAACGACGACGGTGATGGTGACAATGATGGTGGTAATGGCCGTGACAACAGTAATGGCTGTGACAATGATGATGGTTGTAATAGAGTTATAGATTTTCAATTAATTTGATTTTTTGCATGAATGATCTATTCAACGAACCTTATAATAAGAACGGTTTGAATTATAAAAAAAACTCAAAAATTAAAAAAAAAAAAATTCCTACCAAGACACCACAGATCGTTGCTGTGGCCTAGTTTGGGAACTCGACTAAAAGTCAATTTTTTTTGACTTTTTGGCCTTTTTAAATCACATCACTTCTTTATTTTTTTAATGCATTTTTTCAAAAAAAAAAAGTGAAAAAAAAAACAACTATAAAAATCAACTTTTAACTTACTTCTCAAAATAAACCTAATCACAGCAGCATCTTTTGTTTCGTAACTTTATGTTATGTTTGGTCGAGAGATTTAAGAAAAAATTTAGAAAGGAAAAGGAAAAGAAAAAGAAAAAAGGTATGGGCTAAGTCTAACTCAAAGGGGATGGGCTGGTGTTTGGGGAAGATAGAAAAAAATGATTTTTTGGCTTCTAATTAAGTTTCTGGCTTTTTTAAACAAATGATTTGGAAAGTTAATAAAAAGTTAATTTTGGCTTTTTTGATTAATATTTGTTTATGATGTCAAATCATAATAAAATGATCAAACTATTCCTATTCAATTTAAAATATTTACAACTTCATTCATGTAACATATTTTGACCCATAAAAAATAGAATTGTAATTTTAATTATGACTGAAAACTAACCTCTCAAATGTCTTTAAGTAAAAAAAAGGAAAAAAAACTCAACTTTTTAGTGTGTGTTTGGTAACGTTTATGTTTTCAGTTTATATTTACAAAAATTTTATTAACTGGTTTTTGTTTATTTTTTTGTTTATTTTTAGAAAAGCATAAACTACAAACACGTTTGGTAATTGACAAAATGTTTAAAAAATTTTAAAAATATAAAAAAGAGTGAGAAATGGCAAGTGGTAGAAAGTGGCGGCGGAAGACGGTAGTGGAAAGTGGTGACAGTGGGTGGTGGGTAGCTGGTAGTGATGGGTGGTGGCGGGTGGGTGGGTGACGGTAGCGGGTGGTAGTGAGTGGGTGGTGGTGGTGGTGGCGAGTGGTGGGTGGTAGTGGTAGGTGGGTGGCGAATGGCGTGTGGTGGTGGGTGGTTGAGTGATGGTGGCAGGTGGTGAGTGGTAGCGAATGGGTGATTGTGGTGGTGGTGGTGGTGGTGGTGGTGGCGCGCGGGTGGTGAGTGGTGATGGCAGGTGGGTGGCGGATGGCGGGTGGTGGTGAGTGGTGGCGGGTGGTGGCGGCGGGCAGGTGGCGGGTGGTGGTGGTGATGGGTGAGTGGGTGACGGTGGGTGGTGGTGGGTGGTGGGTGGTAGCGAGTGGGTGGTGGTGGTGGTGGCGGATGGTAGTGGCAGGTGGGTGACGGATGGCTGGTGGTGGCGGGTGGTGACGGTGGGTGGGTGACGGTGGCAGTTAGTGGGTGGTAGTGAGCCGGTGGTGGTGGTGGTGGTGGGTGGTGGCGGGTGGTGGCGGTGGGTGGGTGACGGTGGCAGGTAGTGGGTGGTAACGAGCCGGTGGTGGTGGTGGTGGTGATGGTGGTGGTGGCGGGTAGTGGGTGGTGGTGGCAGATGGGTAACGGATGGCGGGTGGTGGTGGGTAGGTGGCGGGTGGTAGTGGTGGTGGGTGGATGGGTGGGTGGTGGATGATGGGTGATGGTGGTGGTGGTGGTGGTGGGTGGTGGTGGGTAGCCGGTGGTGGATAGTGGTGGCAGGTGGGTGGTGAGTGGTGGTGACAAGTAGGTGGCGGGTGGTGGTGGTGGTGGGTGGTGGTGGCGGGTTGTGGGTGGTGGTGGCAGGTGGGTGGTGGTGGGGGATGGGTGGCAGGTGGTAGTGGGTGGCGGTGGCGGTGGCGAAAGACGGTGGTAGAAAATGGTGGCGGGTGGTGGCTAGTGTTGGGTGGTAAAAAAAAAAAAAACTAAAAACTCAAAATGGAAACACATTTTTTGTGTTTTTATTTATTGGCCAAATTTATAAACTGAAACCATTGATTTATAAGTCAAAAATTTTACCAAATAAGTTTTTATTTGAGTTTTTTAAATTTTTGTAAATATAAACAGAAAACTGAGAACGTAAGTGTTACCAAACGGCACCTTAGCTTTTGTTATAAACGTACAAATCGTGATTAAGGATTAGTTTGGAATGTTCTAAAAAAGTGTACTTTTTTATTTATTGGCTTATATAGATTGGGTTTGATGTGATGTATTAGAGAGGTGATGTGATTTAAATAAGATGATGTGATTTAAATAAGATAGTGATTTTTTAACATTTTATATTATTTAATTTATGCCAAACCAACCCTAAAAATCAAGTACTCAAAAAAGGCCTATGTGCGTAGCATTGTGTCTAACCTGAATGAAATCAGGTTCTGTGATTGCAAACTGGGGGGTAGATGTGGAGTTAAAATAGGAGCGCTGCTTCCTACCCCAGTGACGTGGCACGCTGTCATTCGCTTTTTTTTTGGGCCAATCACGGGTCTACACACATGACTCCCAATGATCTCCACTGGGTGTCTTAGGCATTTTTCTTAAAATAGCCTCAAAAATAAAAATAATTTCAGCTTAAAAGTTCTTAAATCAAAAGTTTTTTTCTAAAAAAAAAAAAAAAAAAAAAAGGCGGCAGTGGCTGTCACTGTGACAGTCCTACCACTGTCACAGTGACAGATAGCTAAATTATAATTTTACCTTTTCAAATTGATTTTGAAAATGTGAAGTTAGGGATAAATTTATCATTTTAATTTTAAATATTATTTCAACACATTTTTTAATACATCAATTCAAATAAAAATTCATCATATCTTTCCAAATATAAAAATTAAAATAACTTATTAAAATAATCAAAAAATCAAAAAACCTTTAAAATAGTCACTTTTCCAAACACCCACTTAGAGTGGGCTGAGTTATGAGTGGGTAGTCCCTTTGCAGTTTATTAGCCTTGGTTGGGAAGTGATTATTTTTAAAATTTTTGGACTATTTAGTTATTTTAATAGAGTGTTTTAATTTTTATATTTAGAAAAATGATTAAATTTTTTGTTTGATTATTATATTGAAAAATGTATATGAAGTGATGTGGGATAGGAAATAACTAAATTACTCCTAAAAAGTTGTTGCTGACGTGCTGATGTGATGTGTTGGAATAGAAAATGGCCAAATTGCCCTTGTGTATTGAAATTCTATATCAGTGTAATTTCAAACCTCTGTCCTAGCCATCATCCATGTGCCCAACCTCAGATACAGTAAAACTTTTGTCTATTTGTTGAGGATAAAATAACCTCGTACCTCACTTCCCAAACACCGCCACTGTTAGCTCCTGGCGTGTTTGTGTTAGCTCATGATAAACGGGTGAAATCATCATGTGGATTCCCTAGTGCTGAGGGTGTGCTCTGATTGGCCTGAGTTATTAGTTGGTGGATTCTTTGCAGCATATTGCCCGCTCTCGAGGGGTTTGCTTGTTTTTCCTTTTTCTTGTTTTTTTGGTTTTTCATCAATCTCTTGATTAAAACTAATATATGATAGGATAATTTTTTTTTTTTAAATGTTAGAAATTTTAAAAATTTTACCAAACTTTTTACATGGGTGTGGTATCCACATAGAACTCACACTTATGTGAGATATTTGATAAAATTTTTAGTAAATTTTTTAAAATCTTAAACATTACTTAATTTTTTTTATGTCAATCTAATTGGAATTTGGAGTCATTATGATTCTTGTTGCTTGTCATTACTTTATTGATGTAATCTTAATTATATTGTATATTGTGCTTATTAATAAATTTTTTTTCCCGATTAAAAAAAAAAGAAGAGTTACTTCTAGTAATTTTGAAACTTGTTAGGTTAATAAACCAAAAATAAAAAATTATTACATACGTTTAATTTAATTAATAAGTTAACATTTAAATATTACTAAATTTAAAATAAATAAATTAATATAATATTAAATAATTAACCTATATAATGCCATTTTCAATTAATTAAATTAGACATATTTAGGTCTTGTTTGGCATCCTTTAAAAAATTTAAAAAGTCAAAAAATCACTATCTTATTTAAGTTACATTATCTTATTTTAGTCACATCACCTCTCTACCACGTCACTTGAAACCCTACCTATACATAACTCATATTTCATACAAAATCAAAAACTATACTTAGATCAACCCAAACCAACCCTTAATAACTTTTTATTTTTGAAACTGGAATGACTGACAAGTGACAAGATATAAAACCCCTTTATGAAATAAATAAATAAATGTGAATGGCGAAGAGATTTTGGCTTCAAATTCTCTTGGCTCGTGGAAATACTAGTACTAGTCAACCATCACTCATCTTTAAGGTTTTTTTAAGGTTGGTTTAGGATATGAGTTGATTTTTTAATTATTTTGATATGGGATTAAAAAATTTTGTTTAAAATAATTTTTTTAACTTTTATTAGAGAAAAAATAAAATAATTTTAAATTAAATGTGATATTTTATTTTATTTAATTAAAATAATCTATTTTATTCTATGTAATTATTTTAACCCAAACACTCAACTCAAATGAAGCTTTAGTGAGACTGAACTAGGGGTGAGCAGCGGATATACTAATCCGCCAAAATCGACCGAACCGAACCGATCTGCCGCATTTTGGACGGATGCGTGATGACGAACGGACGGTTGCAGATTAATTTTCTCCAATCCGCCAATCTGGCGGACGGATGGCGGATTTGAGATTCATTTGGTCACAACCGAACCGCCAAACCGCGAACACCCCTAGTAATTTATAAGACTTTGTGTTTTCAATTTGTTTAAATATGTTGTTTGTATTTTCAATTAAAAAAGAATTTAAATATTCTGTTAAAAAAAAAGTTTTCAACTTGAATATATTTTTTGGTTTTTAAATCTATCTCTAAAAATAATAAATAGAAAATATGATATATGCTGGTTGGTTTTTGTTTTCAAAAACAGATATAGATGTAACAATACAGAGACATACAATCTCTACTACTGCTATGTTCTTGGTTTTGGTGGTTTGAATTGTTTTTATATTTTAAGAACCACAGATTGTAATACTTTATATGGATGAGGCATGCTGTGATTGTAGTATGTGGATGAAGCATGCAGTGATTGTGATATTCTAAAGTTTCAAACTTTTTTGCTTTAGATGAGGCATGCAGTGATTGTAATATTTTTTTAAGTCATTAACTGTAATACTTTTTTTTTTTTTTAAGGAAGTGCACAAGTTGAATTATGTTGAAAATTTATAAAATTTTAAACCGCCAAACCGATTTGCATCTATTCACCAAACCGCCAATCTGCTCAATCCACATCCGCCGGATGGGTGAACGGATGCAGATTGATTTTCTCCAATCCGCCAAGCTGGAGGATGGATGACGGATTGGAGGTTCCGTGGCCGCAGCCGATCCACGCCCACCCCTAGTCTGAACTAATGTGAATAAATAAATAAATGTGAAATGCATGGAGGATTAATGTTGTTGATGGTACTCGCTTCAAATTCTCTTGGCTTGTGGAAATACTCGTACTAGTCAACCATCACCCATCTTTTGTGAGTCTGAACTCGGGTGATTATTGCGTATATGGTATTTTATAATATTATAATTTGTCAAAAATATTAGATATTATGATTTTAGATTAAGTGATTAAGGAATATAAAGGAGCATAGTGATTGATGATTAGTGAAAAAATATGAACACATGTATTTTAGGAGTATCTAATAATTTTTCGTCTGAACTCATATTTTTCCATAAATTTATTTGGACAAATTACATTAGGGTTTGACTTCTTTTAAGATGGACAATTTGAAAAAGTATTTGGATTTGATAGGTCCATTCTAGGATTGATTTCGGTGATTCGAGCCGTTCAATTTTTAAAATTCGTTGTGTATATTATTTATAAAAAAATTAGATGATTGTACATCAGCATCTATAGGTTTGAATTATATTTATTTTGAAAAAATGGACGACAAATATAATTTTAAGAATAACCATAATTTTTTGTTATACAAATTTGATTCAAACATATAATTATCGATATCCGATTGTCTTATTTTTTATATGAATATTTTACTCAATGAGTCATAAATAGTAAATGTTTTGGATTATCCAAATTGATCCCAAAATGGGCATACTTTGCCTAAACATTCTTTCAAGTTGAGATGGCCAATTTGAGAGAAACTAAACCAATTACGTTAATAGTTTTTACATTTTCACTACAAGAATTTACACTTTTAGCGACCAAATTTGGCGACTAAAAGTATTTTAGTAGCCAAAAGTATCACATTTGGTGACTTAAAAATTTATTAGTCGGCGTTAGTTTAGGATTTAGCTACTAAATTTTTTTGATCGACAAATATGAATTATTGGCGACTAAATTTAGTTTTAGTCGGCAAAAAGTTCACTTTTGGTGACTAAAAATCGTATTTGTCGCCGTAAGTCTATATTTTAGGCTACTAAATTTTTTTTAGTCGTCATATATTATGTTTTTCCAACAAAATAAATTTTAATCGCCAAAAGAAAATCGAACATTTAGCGATTAAAAGTTTTGTAGTAAAAAAAAAACCAAACATTTGGCGACTAAAATATTTCATAGCTAAAAACAAAAGTTGAAGAATAAAAACACTTTTGCCGACTAAAAATTTAGTAGCAAAAAATGTGAAACTTTAGGCGACCAAATGTTTAGTAACCAAAACAATGACTATTTGCCGACTAAAATTTTAGTAGCAAAAAATGTGGGACTTTAGGCGACTAAATCTTTAATAGTCAAAAAAATTTGACTTTATGTTAGTAGCTAAATTTTCTTTAGGCGACCAGTGTTTTCTTTAGGCGACAAATATATTTAGTAGCTAAATTTTTTTTTTCGTGACTAATAACAGAAGGTTTTGGCGACAAAAAATTAGTCGCCGAAAATGTGCTATTCAATTTTATTGCCAACCTTTTGGCGACTAAAAATTTAATACATTTGGCGACTAAAATAATTTTAGTCGCCAATTACCTTTCCCTACAATTCTTCCATGACTAATGTTGCGACCAAATAATTTAGTCACTAAAGCCCTTCGGCGACTAAAAATTGACTTTTGGTGACTAAAAATTTAGTCACCAAAAGTGAAAATTCTTGTAATGTTTGTCCGTTGTGTAAATTTTGATTCTTACATTTTAAATTTTAACTATTAATTTTAAATTTTGTATCAATTTAGTTCAATTGACAATGTCATTAGGATTTTTATTAAAATTATTATTAAGTTGATTGAAATTAACTTTTGAATTAATCAAATTTGCAATGATTTAAATTATTCATCTCATATTATTTGTTAGTACATTAGTTACTACATTAATTGGTATATATAGTATTATTCTATTATATAAGGAAAATGGAGTTTCTAGTGAAAAGACTTGTGAGAGCTCTAAAGTCTTATTTTACAATTGCTAATTTTTGTGATTTTAAAAATATTTAAAAATAATTTTATTGACTAACAAAGTAATTATAGAATAAAAAAAAAATCACCTAAAATTTTGAATTACAAGTTCCTAAAATCTCTCTCCCAATATTTCTCCCTTTCCTAAATCTCATCTTATAACAAAGTAACTATACATTAAAAATAAAAATAAAAAATCTCATCTTATAACAAAATAATTATATAATTAAAAAAATTATACATTAAAAAGAACATAAAACCACAATTGCTAATTTTTGTAATTTTAAAAATATTTAAAAATAGTACTATTGTCTAATAAAATAACTATAGATTAAAAAAAGAAAAACTAAAATTGTTAATTTTTGTAATTTTAAAAATAATACTATTGGCTAATAAAGCAACTATAGATTTAAAAAAAATAAAAATAAAAATTAATTACAAGTTCTTAAAATCTCTCTCATAATATTTATCTATTTCCTAAATCTCATAACCTATCTATCTATTTTATATATTATACCAAAGTGACTTTTCATCTTAGAGACCCCAAGTGTTTCAAAACCTTAAATCTAATTTTTTAAATTTTTGATTTTTATAAAAAAATAAAATAAAACATCTATTGGTTATTCCAATAACATAAATATTAACCTTTAAAATTATTTAATGCAAATATATTGCCGGTAAAAAGAAAGAAAGAAAAAAAAAAAAAAAACACACAATTCTTAACCTCCCTCTCACTCTCAAAATAAATTAAGTCTTTATTTAAAAAGAATATAAATCTTATACAATATTCTCTCTCTTAAAATAAATCTAATGAAAATAAAACTCTTTCACCTCCCATAAAATGTATGTTGGAACAATCTTCTGTGTAAAATAAATAAATTGAAACAAATCAAACAAACAAATAAATTACGTACTGAATTTATTTTACCAAACCGAATAAATATTTAAAGATCAAGTCGAGTGTGTGACACTCTGTCCTTAAGACAGATTCGCCCCGCTACATTGCTTATGGAAAAATGACGTCTATCTTCCATGATACAATGATCTTCACAAATTTTAGTAACACTCTAAACAATTTGTACGGTGAACAAAAACTTTATATTCTATACTCTCTTTAATTTTTTCCTAAAAATTAATATGAAAAGTATTTATGCAAAGAAGCAAAACTAGACATCAAAGTGAAACTTTCAGATTATTTCCGGATATCCAAACTGCTGGAATAATGCTGGTATTTATAGGCAAAATAATCTGCCCGAACAGGTTCAATTTTGAACTAAACAGGTGCAGATTTTGAATAAATAGATGCAGTCCAAAATTCAACAGATCTGTCTGAATTGTATATCTGTCCGAACTGTGTAGTTTCTATCTATGTAACTGTAGCAGTTATAAGCAGTTTCCAGCAGTTATCCTGTTGAAAATTTTGAACTGAAGGAGATAAAAATGGACAGAAAATTAATTTAATTTTTGGCACAAAATTTGAATTTGATTTTATTAAAAGTTTTGTCAAAAAAATTAATATTAGAACCAACTTGACCCACAACCCACACCCACGCCTGGCCTGGCAGGTCCGAAGGATGGCGGCGGTGCACGCGTGTGGTGGTTTGAGCTAAGTTTCACTTTGTCCGTAACTCCTTCCTTCTACAAACTTGGGGTGCCTCTTGGGGCCCAACCCAAGTTAGTTCAGTAAGAGCTTATATACTTACAAAAGTTCTCTTAAAGTTTCAATTTGGGACAACTCATTTCAAGGAAACCCACATGTACTTCTTTAATTGTCCATTCCACGAACTTGAAAACGACGTTAAGTTTCCATTAATTCATAAATGGTTTTGACGAACCGTCTTCACCGTGTGACTTGCTATGCGGTATGCGGTAAGGAACACGTCACCTTTTTAGACCCACCTCAAAAGACGTGTGAACCCCACATAATTTTGGGCTCAAAGTTGGCCCAAAATAAGTCTATAAAAACCAAATTTTCCAACAACCCCCCACATGAGTGGAATTTGGCGGAGAGAAAATGTAACAACATGATCTAATTACAGAGAGTACAAAAATTGGAAATATTCTGCAAAGGATAGGTAGCTTTTGGCTTTGAACCTTCTCTTGTGAGACACTATCGGATTTACTAGCTAACCAGTGAACATGATGTCTTGAACTGTTCGGCCATTTGTGTAAACCAAGTCAATAGAACTCACATAGTATATTACCAAACACAATTTAGTTCTCACTATTGTGTTCATTTTGGCCCTGAACAACCTAGTCTTTCATGAGTGCTCTAGAGAATTGTAGCCCTTTACAAATCTCATAGAACCGCTCTAGTTCACACTCATATACGTGATTCTTATGAAGAGTATCCTGCCATACTCCACTAGGTATACCTAGATATAAGAATTATTAAAAGTATTACTTAATCTAAAACGCTACAGATATCACTATTTCATCATAGAAATGGGTAGGAGTTTGACTCCCCAATGATTCTTATGAGTCATACACAACTCGATTGTCCCTTTGAACCTAGATCTTGGAATCTCCAGTCAACTAGGTTGGGTTGCCGTTGTGGTAACTCTTATTTAATAGGCTTAAGTCTCATTTCCCTCGATGAATTCTCAACTAACTCTTTTACGAACCCTTTGGTTAGTGAATCCGCTATGTTGTCTTTAAACTTCACATATTTAATGGAAATAATTCCATTAGAGAGTAGTTGTCGTACGGTGTTATGTCGACAACGAATGTGTCGTGACTTACCGTTATACATATGACTCTGTGCTCTACTTATTGCTGATTAATTATCACAATGTATGCATATAGCAAGCATTGGTTTTGGCCACATTGGAATATCTTCAAGAAAGTAGCAAAGCCATTTTGCTTCTTCCCTAGCTTTATCTAAAGTTATGAATTTTGATTCCATAGTAGACCTAGCAATGCAAGTCTGTTTGGAAGATTTCCAAGATACAGTCGCACCACCAAGAGTAAAGACATATCTACTATTGGATTTTGAGTCTCTAGTATCCGATATCCAGTTTGCATCATAGTACCCTTCAAGTACTGCTGGATATCTAGTATAATTCAGTCCAATGTTACGAGTAAATCTAAGGTATCTTAGAACCCTTATAATTGTTTTCCAATGTTCTACTCTTGGATTACTCGTATATCTACTTAATTTACTTACTACATAAGCTATATCTGGACGAGTGCAGTTCATCAAGTATATTAAGCTTTCAATAATTTATACATACTCTAATTGAGAAATACTTTCATGTACATTATTAGAAAGAAGTAAATTAACATTCACAGGTGTTCTAGCAAGATGATCATCATCTCAATGTAATGAAATTGTGACAAAGCATAACTTTATGATGTTTTGGTAATTTTTATACCAAGAATTACATCAGCAAAAATGTTTATTCAATATTTTCTTGATAGTTTTAATCATGTCATTATTACTACCTATGATGAGCATATCACCTACATAAAGACATACTATAGCATAACCTTTGTTTGTGTTTTTAATATAAACACATTTGTCACATTTATTAATTTTGAATTCATTTGACCTCATTGCTTTGTCAAATTTCTCATGCCATTGCTTTGGCGCTTGTTTTAAACCATATAATGATTTAACCAATTTACACACTTTCTTTTCTTTTCCTGGAACAGGAAATCCTTCTGGTTATTCCATGCAAATTTCTTCATCTAACTCACCATTTAAGAAAGCAATTTTCACATCCATTTGATGAATTTCTAGATTATATAAAGATGCAATAGCAATTAGCATTCTAATGGATGTTATGCTAGTAACCGGTGAGTATGTGTCAAAGTAATCAAGACCTTCTTTTTGTCTAAAACCTTTGACCATAAGTCTTGCCTTGTATTTGTCAATTGATCCATCCGCTTTCATTTTTCTCTTGAAAATCTACTTGTACCCAAAAGGTTTATAACCTGGTGGCAAATCCACTAATTCCCAAGTGTGATTTTATAGGATGGATTCAACTTCACTATTGACAGCTTCTTTCCATAAAAGAGCCTTAGGACTGGACATAGCCTCTTTAAAAGTTAAAGGCTCATTTTCTAACAAAAATGTTAGAAAATCTAGACCAAAAGATTTTGCAGTTCTAGCACGTTTACTATGCCTAGGTTCCTCTTTCTCATTTTGCTCTTGTTCTTAATCATGTTCTTGATCCTGACTAGTAATAGTATCAGGAGATCTTTTATTAGTACTAGTCTCTTGTCTAGTTTTATTTGGAAACACATGTTCATAGAAAGACGCATTCCAAGATTCAATAATAGTATTTACATGCATTTCGGAATATTTTGATTTATGAATCAAAAACCGATATGCACTACTATTTTTGGCATAACTAATGAAAATACAATCAACTATTTTAGGACCTACCTTAGTCTTTTTAGAACTAGGAGTAGCCATTTTAGCCAAACACCTCCACACTTTTAAGTATTTGCAGGATGGTACTATTCCATGCCACATTTTATAAGGTGTTTAATTCACTTTCTTCCGGAGTACTTTATTTAAAATATAATTAGCAGAAAGTATTGCTTCTTCCCACAAGTTCTGAGGTAATCCAGAACTGGTTAATATGGCATTCATCATTTCTTTTAAAGTCTTATTTTTCCTTTCAACAATTCCATTTCGCTAAGGTGAGTAAGGAGCAGCAGTTTGATGAATTATTCCATGTTCTTTACAAAACTCACCAAAAGGTGATTCATATTCACCATCTTTATCACTTCTAAGTTTCTTAATTTTCTTACCAAGTTGATTTTTAACTTAATTCTTATATTGAATGAAAGTTTCCAAAACTTTATCATTGGTTTGAATTAAATAAACATAACTGTATCTAGTATAGTCATATATGAAAGTGATAAAATATTTTTTCCCACCTCTAGTTTGAATTGATTTAAAATCACAAATGTCACTATGAATTAATTCAAGTGGTTCCGTACTTCTTTCAATTGAATGAAAAGGAGTTTTGGATAATTTTGCTTCAACGCAAATTTCACATTTATGATTTGAATCAATGTCAAATTTAGGGAAACATTCCATATTAATTAATCTATGCAAAGATCCATAATTAACATGTCCAAGTTTACCATGCCATAAATTTGAAGACTTAAGTAAGTAAGAAGAAGATGTATTTTTGTTAATAACAGAGGGTACAACAGTCATTACATTCATTTTGAAAAGGCCATTAGACATGTAACCTTTTCTTACATACATCCCGTTTTTGGTAAGTACAAACTTGTCACTTTCAAAAACTAGCCTAAACCCATTTTTACTCAACAAAGATCTGGAAACAAGATTCTTGCGAATGTCTGGTACATGCAACACATTGTTGAGAGTGAGTTCCTTTCCATATGTCATCTTCAAAATAATCTTTCCTTATCCTTCAACTTTAGAAGTCGAGGAGTTGCCCATAAAAAGTTGTTCACCGTTGTCCACTATAAAATAAGATGTAAACATCTTTTTGTCGGCACATATATGGCGAGTAGCATTAGTGTCTACCCACCATTCTTTTAGGATTTCTGACAAGATTTGCCTCGAAAACGACTGCAGAAAGATTTATGTCATCAACACCATTGGAAAATTTGTCCACTTCGGTTATATTGGCTTGAGCAAACTTCTTGCTTGTTCTTCTTTTGCTTTTGCCTTTGCTACAGCAATCTTTGGCCCGATGTCCTTTTTTGTCACAGATGTAACACTTGCCATTAAACTTGTACTTTTTAGTTTCCCCTCCTTTAGAGTCTTATGAGAAACTTTTTCTAGAAAACTTTCGTTTCTTGGCTTTTGGAACATGTTCCACCACATTTGTCTTTGACTCCATTGGATGCTTACCAGCCCGCTTCTCTGAATTGCGGTTGTCCTCCTTAATCCTCAAACGCACAATTAATTCCACCAAAGACATTTCTTTGCGCTTGTGTTTGAGGTAGTTCTTGAATTCTTTCCAGCCTTGTGATAATTTCTCAATTAAGGCTGTAATCTGGAAGAATTCACTGAGAGACATGCCTTCTGTGTGAATGCCATACAGAATGAGTTGGAGATCTTAAACTTCGCTAATCACAGTCTTAAAATCAACCATTACAAAGTCTACGAATTTTCCAACCACAAATTTTTTTGTGTCGGCATCTTCTGTTATGTACTTTTTTCCAAAAGACTCCCAAAGTTCCTTTGCTGTTTTGATAGGACTGTAGATGTTGTATAATGTGTTGTCAAGTCCGTTTAAGATATAGTTCTGGCAAAGGAAATCAACATGTTTCCAGTCATCGACCGCAGTAACCACTTGCTGGTTAGTTTCATCCTCTTTCAAAATAGGAGCATCATCACGGAGAAAGCGTGCTAGGTTTAGAGTTGTAAGATAGAACAACATTTTCTGTTGCCATCTTTTAAAATCAATTCTTGTAAACTTCTCTGGCTTTTCACCATAATTAACTGGCACAATCACGACAGGAGGAGGGATATGCATAATTGCAGCTACCATACTAGTACTTGTTTGAGCATTAGTTTGACCAGTTTCAGTAGCCATGAATTCTAAATTATAAAATAAAATTATAATTAGAATTTTATACTACATAGAAAATTTAAACAAAAATCACAGAATTAAATTCTGTAAAATAAAAAAAATAAGAATTATAACTTTTATTTTCAATTAATTTGAAAATAAAATAAAATTTTATTTAACCAAATTAATTCCACATAGAAAATTAAATTTTTGTAACACTTGAATAATTAAAATACTGAAACAGAATTTTAATTAATGAACACTCAGCAATAATTTCTGAAAACTAAAATTAATTTTTGACAAAATTTCATAAATAAATATTCTGAATTGTTAATGACACTAGCATATTATTACTAGTTGTCAAAGAAAATAGACAGTATATTACTACTATCTATCAAACAGTGTATTACTACTATTTGTTTTCCAACCAGAATATTATTTTGTAAAATCACAGAAAATAATTTCTGTAAGAAGAAGAAAGAAGAAAGGAAACAAACGAAAAATTCTGTGTAAACAGAATAATTCGAATATGTTTTAAGATTGTTGGAATAATCTTCCGTGCAAAATAAATAAATTGAAACAAATCAAACAAATAAATAAATTACGTACCGAATTTATTTTACCAAACTGAATAAATATTTAAAGATCAAGTTGAGTATGTGACACTCTATCTTTAAGACAGATTCGCCCCACTACAGTGTTTACGGAAAAATGGTGTCTATCTCTCAGGATACAATGATCTTCACAAATTGTAGTAGCACTCCAAATAATTTGTACGGCGAACAAAAACCTTGTGTTCTATACTCTCTTTAATTTTTTCCTAAAAACTAATATGAAGAGTATTTATGCAAAGAAGCAAAACTGGACAGCAAAGTGAAACTTTTAGATTATTTTCGGATATCCAAACTACTGGAATAATGCTGGTATTTATAGGCAAAATAATCTACCCGAACAAGTTCAATTTTGAACCGAACAGGTGCAGATTTTAAATGAACAGATGTAGTCCAAAATTCAACAGATCTATCCCAACTGTGTAGTTTCTATCTATGTAACTGCAGCAGTTATGAGCAGTTTCCAGTAGTTATATTGTTGAAAATTTCGGATTGAAGGAGATAAAAATGGATAGAACATTAATTCAATTTTTGGCACAAAATTTGAATTTGATTTCATTAAAAATTTTGTCCAAAAAATTAATATTAGAACTAATTCGATCCATAACCCACACCCGTGCCCAGCACAGTTGGTCGACGGCGGCGGCGGCAATGGCATGCGTGGTGGTTTGGGTTAAGGTTCACTTTGTCCATAACTCGTCCCTTCTACAAACTTAGGATGCCCCTTGGGACTCAACCCAAGTTTAGTACACTAAGAGCTTATATACTTACAAAAACTCTCTTAAAGTTTCAATGTGGGACAACCCATTTCAAGTAAACCCACATTTACTTCTTTAATTGTCCATTCCACGAACCCGAAAACAACGTCAAGTTCCCATTCATTTATAAATGGTTTTGATAAACCATCTTCACCGTGTGACTTGTCATGCGGTAAGGAATACGTCACCCTTTTGGACCCACCTCAAAAGACATGTGAACCCCACAAAATTTTGGGCTCAAAGTTGGCAAAAAATAAGTCTATAAAAACCAAAATTTCTAACAATGTATATTATTAATACCTTTCACAACTGGTCTGAGTTATATAAACCCAAAATTAAGCCTAACATAAAATAAAAATTAAACCTTATATTTAGATTCTCTCTCTATTCTATAATTAAACACAATTTATTCCCAAATACATTTAAGCATATCTATACTATATATGATTTTTTTAAAAATCTCATAATTTAGTATTTTTTATAATGATTCCATGATTTATAATTTAGAAAAGGAAAGATGAAAAGAATTATTCTTGTGCACTTTTTCTCTAACCAATTTTTTAATCT
Source organism: Camellia japonica (assembly GCA_030407325.1). NCBI lineage: Eukaryota > Viridiplantae > Streptophyta > Magnoliopsida > Ericales > Theaceae > Camellia > Camellia japonica. Next base: position 123,150,325 of record JAPPVO010000013.1, on the reverse strand, counting down.
TTTCAAAAATCTTAACCATCATACATTATATTTTTTCCAAGTCATTCATGTCTTCCTCGCCTTATAAATATTACATTCATGGAACGATGAAACTTATTGTTTTTTAAATTTCTTTTTATGAAACAATTTGGAGGATAGTTTATGTTTAATCTATTGTATTCTTTAAACAAACTCTTTTATCCTTTAGGTGCATTGTTTTTTCTTCTTCTTTTTTTTCTTTTTTTTTTTTTATCTATGATCATTTTTTTTTTTTTTTATTTCATATTTTGTGTGTCATTTCTACCTCCTCTCTACCAACCATTATCTGTTTTGCGTTTATAACTATTTTTTGTTGGTTAATATTGTTTTACTAGAATTTTTATACTAAAATGGTGTGATAGGGTCATTTGTATAATAAAAAACATGTCACTTATTATAAAGTAATTGATCAAAGTCTGTAAACTCATATGTTCTTAGAAAAAAATCATATGTAATTTAAAATTTTGAATCTTTTTATATAGGAAGTTAAAAAATAAATTTTGAAATTTAAAATATAGTTATACAAAATCATATCCTTTCAAATATAGCTATATTTATAATTAATTTTAATCTATTTATTACCTATCCTTATTTATATTATTATATAAATAAAAATATTGTACGATAACTGAAGTTCAAAATCCTAATCTATTTTTTTTTCAAAATTTAAATTTGTTAAAATGCATATGTTGCAATATCATTGATTTCTTCCTATTATAAATTTTATTTTAAATCTTATAAGATTTGTTCAATTATTAATATTTAATTTTTGTAAAAAAATTCCAATATATTCCTTCCAAAAGTTAACATAGCAAGTCTACAAAATCATATTTTAAAACTCAAATTATTAATATTTTTATTTTTGTTTTAAATAAGCATGTTAAAGTATAAATAGACATCCAAATAAAATTGTACGTACTAATAAATATGACATTAGATTTAATTGTAATCACATCTTTTTGAAGTCTTTATTCATTTTTTAACCTTTTTTTAATATTTTAAATTATATGTTATGATAATTTTTTCTTACTCATTCAGCTTTTAAAATTTCTTTAATTATTTCTCTTTCAAAAACCAATAGAATTTTTTTTAAAAAAATTCATATATTTTTATTCTAAAATAGTGAAGTATTAGAACTATATCATTTTTTTTTATAACAAAGCGTACTTTTAACTGTTAATTATCAATACAAAAATTTTAATCTATCTATACTATATATAGTAAAAGAATATTTAAAACAAAACTCTTAAACTTATATATAAAATTTTATTTACGAGAGCCAAAATATAAAAAATTAATTATAACTATCATTTTTTAAGAGATAATATATTATTTTATCTCGTGCATAGCACAAGTGACATATTAGTGGTTAACAAAGAAAAAGATATATTTAAAAAATTAAGTTGATTAGGTATAAATAATCACATTATTAAATCACATATATTATAATAAATTAACAATCTATTATTAAAAACAAGTAAGCTATATAAATAAAAATATTCTAATAATATGAAAATCGACATTTGATGAATTAATTTTTTATATGAATATTTTTTTTATTTAATTATATAATATAAACGATTTATATCACTGTAGTAAATCTAAATTAATTTGATATTTAATCAATTTTATAGTGACGTTTAGATTTTTAACTTTAGTCAATCCAGACTCCTAAAAAAAACCAGTTGCTTTATGCAATTACACTAGGAGATCATTACTCTATAAATACCTTTCAAATTTATATGACAAAGCACAGATAGACATTACCATCTTCTTCAGTTCACACTTATCGAAAAATGGCATCTTCAACTCTTCCCCTACCATCTTCTTTATTTCACACTTATCCAAAAATGGCATCTTCAACTCTTCCCCTAGTATTCATAGTGAGAAGACAAGATCCAAAACTTGTTGTTCCATCAAAGCCCACACCACACGAACTCAAACAACTCTCAGACATAGATGACCAAAAAGGTTTTCGTTTTCAAGTTCCAGTGATCATGTTTTACAAAAACAACCCTTCAATGGAAGGGAAAGACCCTGCGAGTGTGATTAGAGAAGCACTAGCCAAAGCACTTGTGTTTTACTACCCATTTGCAGGGAGGCTTGTTGAAGGGCCTAATCGGAAACTCTCAGTGGATTGCACAGCCGAAGGGGTTCTGTTCATAGAGGCAGATGCAAATGTGGAGCTCGACTGGCTTGGCGACACGGTTGGGCCAGGGTGTCCATACTTGGAGGAGCTTCTGTATGATGTTCCTGGATCCGATGGAATTGTGGGTTGTCCTCTCTTGTTGATTCAGGTAATAATGTTTACTATAGAGAGAATTGTGTATTCTGTGTTTGATTATAATTCACGTGTTTGATTTTAATTTGGTTGAATTATATTAATAATCCTTATAGTTTGGGATTTGTGTCACTTTAATCGTTGATTTTTCGATTGTGACACATTTAATCTTAAATTTTGAATCGTGTTTCAAATAAAGACAATTGAAAATATCATTAGATTTTTCAAAGATACAATCGTCAATTTGATAAAATATAAATTAATTTGACAAAAATAAATGTTAAAAAAATATTTTTGAATTTTTAAAAATTATTTCTATCCACTAAAAATAAAATTATGTAAAATTGATAAATCTTTTAGGCATTTATTTATTTTTTTACCAAATTAATTTTTATTATGTGTTTGGATGATGATCATGTAAAATTAATTTTTAAAAATTAATCATGTAATTTTTATTAATTTTGATTAATTTTACATAATTTTATATTTAGTGGATAGAAATAATTTTTAAAAAATTAAAAATATTTTTTTGACATTTATTTTGGTAAAATTAGTTTATATTTTATTAAATTGATGATTTTGCCCTTAAAGTTAAACAATGGTATCTTCAATTGTTCTTATTTGCAACAAGATTCAAAATTCAGGGTCAAATGTATCATAATTGAAAAGTCAGGGATTAAAGTGACGCAAGTCTCAAACTATAGGGACTGTTAGTGTAATTTGCTCTTTTAATTTTCTAGTTTTTATTTTTGAAAATTAAAATTTTAAATTTTTATATATTTTTGTTTTTAATGAATATTTTTAAAATTTTAAGTAAATTTTTATTTTTTTAAATACACCTTAGTTGGATATATCTATAAAGTAAAATATTTATAAAAAAATCAGAACTGCTACAGGGCTTGAAATTTTCAGGCTCGAATTTGTCCCGAATCCAAAACGTCATTTTGAAATTTTTTTTTTTTTTTGGAATTTTCTCTTTTGAAGATGAAAAGAGAACAGAAGTAGAAGCAGAAGCAGAAAGAAGAAGAAGAAGAAGAAGAGAAGAGGAAAAAGAAGAAGATCCAGTAGCCAACATCTTCATTAACATCATCAATAGCCAACATCTTCATCAACATTATCAACATCTTCACCAAGATCCAGTAGAAAAAATAAAAAATAAAAATATCAACAATATCTTTATCAACAACAACATCTTCATCATCATCACCAAAAAAAAAAAAAAAAAGATTCAGATCATCAGCCCAAAAAAAAAAAAAAAGAATCAGATCCGATTCAGATTCAACTCCAGCTCCGATCACCGGCCGCCATCACCGCCAACGTCTTCTTCTCTTCCTTCTCCTTCTCCCCATCTTTTCTCCTTCTCCTCTCTTCGTCTTCTCCTCTTCTTTCTCTCTCTCGCCTCTGTGTCTGTGTTCCAAATCAAGAAAAGGAAGAAAAAGAAAAAAAAGGAAGAAAAAGAAAAAAAAAAAAAATGAAACCAAAAACGACGTCGTTTTGGGTGTCAAGCCAAATTTGGGCCAACGATTTCGAGCCCTCAAACAATTTTCTAAAAAAATATTTTAAAAAATTAAAATATACTGAATTTTAGTATTTTTTTTTCTCACTTTTTTTTTCATATTTGGTGAGTACCGACATAATTTATCCAAAATTTTAATGTGTGGCGACTGTGTAACATGTGGTAATAAAATATACAGGTGACGCGTTTTAGTTGCGGTGGATTCACATTTGCATTACGTCTGAACCACACAATGAGCGACGGGTCTGGTCTTATGCAATTCCTAAACACAATCGCTGAGTTTGCCCAACAACCCCAAACCAAAATTACACCATCTGCCCCACCAATTTGGCAAAGGCACCTCCTCTCTGCAAGACAACCTCCCTTCATTACATGCCCACACCACGAATACGACCAAGCACTAGTCGGAGCCGTCACCACCACCACCACGGCCAACAAAACCACAACGATCAACCGCTCTTTCTTCTTTGGTGCCAAAGAAATCAGGGCCATTCGCAACCATCTTCCCCACCACCACCACAGCACAACAGCCACCACATTCGAACTACTCACTGCGTGTGTATGGCAATGTCGAACACGCGCACTCTGCCTAGCCCCAGACGAGACTGTTCGTGTCTCGTGCATAGTCAATGGCCGCGGCAATAAATACGGCCTCAACCTACCTCCTGGATACTATGGCAACGTGTTTACCTATCCCGCGGCGATGACAAAGGCAAGAATGTTATCTGTGCTTCCATTGGGATATGCATTGGAGTTGGTAAAGAAGGCAAAGGCACAAGTGAGCGAAGAGTATTTCAGATCAGTGGCTGATCTTATGGTGATAAAGGGACGTCCTTTGTATTCCTTGGACGCGAATAAGGACTATATCGTTTCAGATACGACTCGGGCAGGGTTTGATAAGGTAGATTTCGGGTGGGGGATGCCGGTGTTTGGCGGTGTTCCTAGGGCGATATCTTTGATTAGCTTTTTTGCACGTTTTAGGGACATCGGAGGAGGAGAAGATGTGATTGTGGTACCGATGTGCTTGCCAAAGTCAGTCATGGATAGGTTTGAACAAGAGTTGAATAAAATGATTCATAAACCCATTTCCATGCTCTAAAAATGTTCACAATCCCTTTCTTAGAAATAAATAAATAAACAAAAATTTAAGCGTTCAACCTTGATAAGTACTCTCCATGTATTGAGTATTATTTGTGTTATAATCTTCCCAGAATGTAGATCAATATGTAACTTATTTTTGGGTTGTGAAAAATCTAATTACCTATGTTTTTTTTTTTTTTTTTTTTTTGGGAAGGAAATTAGCGGCCAACTAATCTACAAATCTTGTCACGAGCATCACCACAATGCTTCACATTTTAGATATTAGTTTTGTTCATATTTGAATTACGATTTATATGCTGTGATTGATAATGACATTTTGTGGCTTGAGACTTTTTTTTATCATACACACTAACCGTGATGAAAAATACATATAACTGTGATCTTATTCCATTATTAATTATGAATTATTTAAGTTCAATCTCAAGTTTTATTAGTTATTAATCACACTTAAAATTCGTGATTTAAATGTTTATTATCACGGTCAAAATACGTGATACAATTATCTTTTAATGACGGTCAAATGTGTGATCGAAAATGACCCTTAACAATCACACTCTCAAATATTGTACTTTAACAAAATAAAAAATCCATGATTAAATAACATTCATCACACTTAAAATTCGTAGTCTATTTATAATTTTGTAGTAGTGGGCCTCAGACGAATTATAAACATAAGGTCCTATTACATATATTTCTTTTAATAAAAAGTTTATACATAAAATTACAAGCACCAACAAGTTTTTTATTTAAGTTTTCTTGACTAAGCCGGTGAAATTTCATTATCATTACTATAGGTTAGTGAAAAATTTCTGATTAAGTCAAAGAAACCCTAAATTCATTGAGGTAAGAAGAGGAAGAAAGACATATTAAGGGATGGAGAGAGGGTAAAAATAAAGAAAAAGATGAGACACACATCAGTGAAATTTCACTGACTTAAGTCCAGTGAAATTTTAGACAAATTTTTCTCTGAAGAAAAATTCAAAGAAATTTCAAAAATACACAGAGAAAATTCAAAAAAATTTCTCTGATATGAAACACAATTCAAAATTTCCATAAATTTCATAAGCATGTGTACTGAAATGCACAACCCTAAGCTCAAAAGGTCAATAAACCCATTTTCTCCCTCTACCATTTGATGCACCATTCAAAACTTGGAAACCAAGAGCAATGAACTTTTTGAATAGTAATAGAATCCAAAGGGACAGAGAAATTTCAACAAGTCCTCCAAATTCCTCAAGATCCGTGAGTTTATTGTTGTCTATGATCACCTATTCTTTAGTCTTCTGCAGATAGATCAAAGAGCCAGCTTCACAGTAACGGACAAGGATAATTTTTTGACTTTTTAAAACTATTATAAGAAGTTTCCAAACTTATCCTAAATTCTTATATTTGCCAAAAAATATAAAACGTTATATAACCCTAATAAAATCTTCTCTCTATAAATAAAATTTTATATTTAACCTTAGCTGGGGTGTGGCAACTTGGTAAGACCTTAAGGTATAAACCTTGGGGTCCCAAGTTTAACTCTCCACGGGGCTAGCCATCCAGATGACAGCGTATATGGTCGATATATAGGGCAAAGCTTCCAGGCTTGGGTGAATCGTACCCAGTCTCAGGAGTGTAAGTTTGTATCCTCTCCTGTGTGTGAGTCTACGGCTTACTGCTATATGGTCAAGTAACTCTGCTGTGTAGCACCACTTGAGGATGATCTCTAACGGCTTGACTCCTTGGGGTCTAATCTTAGAAGTCACCCTTATGTGTGGTTAGGTCTTTTTTAAAGTTTTTATATTTGTCCAAAAATAACTAATAACATGCTAATAAATGGTGACTAAAAAAAATAAAAATAAATAGCAATTAATGAGTGAAATTGTGAGCAAGATTTGTTCATACCAAATGACACACCCAAAAAAAAAATCAGATCATTCCTCAAGGAAATTAAGCTTTTGTGCTATTTTTTTTTTTTGTTTATATCACCAAAAAAAAAAAAAATAATTCAATTTGATAATTATTTAATTTATCACTTTATCACACACAAAAAAAAAAAAAAAAAAAACTAAATGATCTATTTTTAAAAATATACTTGCCGTTCATTTTTTTAACTGTAAATGTGATAAATTGAATAAGATACGATTATTGGATTAACCTAATTTTTTAAATAATGCATACGATTGGTCCTACAAAAAAATGATTCGAATTATCGAAATAAAACCAGTGATACATTCGACAGATTTGAACAATACTTTCCAATCTAAATCATGGACTAGAAGAAAGGCCAGCCTTTAATATTTTCCAAAAGAATTTAAAACCACAATGCATTTCACAATTTTTAGGTTTTTTTTGGTAGTAAAAACGCACAACAATAATTGAATGATATTAGGGGAATTAACAGGTCAGTTTACACTTGTAAAAGAAATTATAAGTTAATGATAAATTAAAAAATTTTAATAATTAAAATTATATACTTTTCTTAATAATTATTTTGGGAAAAAACCACTGACCTGTAAATGCGCCATGATATTATGTCAATCATCTCAGGTTCCAACTTTTCTTCACGGATGAATTGCATGTGGCCCTATTAAGGGTAGGGCCCATTTACGTCAGACAACAATTCAGAACACATGATCCATACTGCATGTGGCTCTATTAAGATTCGGGCCCATTTACATCAAACAATAATTCAGAACATCATCAGACAACAAAACTTTTATTTTAAAATTTTTTTTTTTTAAAATCCGGAAGAAAATCTCATCAACCTAGTACAACGATATTATGAAATTTCAAAAACAGACAAACAGCCTCCACAAAAACAACGATCCAAACTTTCATAGAAAAGAAGAAAAGGCCCCCACAAGAAACAGAAATAAACCTCCACATGTGAAGAATTATGATAATGGAACCCACTCCAATCATGGTCTTGACTTTCAAGAGCAGTATTTGTCTTCCATCTTTTTGTTTAGAGAGTGTTTGGTTTGCCTTATTTTGATTTGCTTTCTCTAGTGTTTTTTTTTTTTTTTTTTTGGCCACTAATTTTTCATTTGATTGGCTTTGTTTCATAGTTCAACTTAGTTGAGGTATGACCTTTAAGCTGTGATATTTTTTTGTCTAGGCTTTTGGTGCTTTCTTGATGTAATTTGTTTTTACATCTTGCACTTTTATTTTATATTAATGAATCTTTATTTTGCCAATAAAAAAAACTCAGATTCAAATCTCCACCGAACTCATCTAAAACTCCATTGCTCTATAGCCTTTAACATGGAGTCTGAAGACCCCATATTGGCTAGTCAAAATAGAACATTGAGGTTGAACTGGTTGCCTAGGGTAAGACAAAAGCGTTATCCAACGTTGGCCTTCGGACTGTAAGAAGACCTGAAGTCAAATCTTAAAGTTTTAGATTCAAAGGTAGAGAAGGTAAGACGATAATGATCAGAGTGGTCAGGCAAACATCATATCAACTAGATCTAGAGGAAGATTAGAGGGAGATTAGAGAAGTAAGAGAATTACCACTGTTTCTCTCTCCCTATCAAGAAAATCTAACGAGAAAAACAAGAGGATTTTAGAGTTTAGAAAGAGGAGGTATTTCACTTTTATTAGTTGATTGAGAGATAAATGATAATATATTTGATATAGAATAAATTCACATGGTACTTTTTGTTAAAATTTTAAGAGACAACTTCATAAATATTACATTATAAATGATATATCTAAGGCATTATTTGATTAGTAGGATTATTGTATATGATTGCGATTATTAGTCCATGGACTAATATTCCTATGTTTGATTGCAAATTTTGTTGACTGAATTACATATGTGGCAAACATTCAATACAACGTAATTAACAAAATTTTAATACTAAGAGAGGCTTGGGATCATAATCTTATGTATGAAAAAAAAAAAGAAAAAACACACACACATACACACGCACACACAAAATGTATATTTAATAAATGATTATCTCACTAATTTAATTGGATAACTAATCTTAAACTAATTCATAATATTGTTAATTCTTTCACTATTAATTTTACTAATCAAACAGGGTCTAAGATTGTGAGTTTTGACATAGTAAAAGGTTGTTGAATCTAATTTTTTTCAATTTTGAATTTGTACTTGAAAAAATTAGAGGGGTTGTGAAACTCGTTACAGATCTCATTTGAATAATCTAAATTGTTAATTGTATAGGACGTTCTACGTATATTATTTATAAAAAAAGAAAAGAAAAAAAGAAGTCAGTTTGATAATTGTGATGCTTTTATTTTATTATCTGATGCCATGTCGGTGTGCCAGCTTTTAGCCAAAAATGTTGATGAGTTCCACCCTCTTAGCAACTTGTTTTATGATTGTAGGTATCTCATGGAGAGGTTCGGACTGAAGGAAATCAAGCACATATATAGAGAAGTGAATACTTGCACCGACGTCTTAGCAAACGAAGGAAGCAAGAAAGGACTCCATGTTTTTCTTTATGCTCCTACTTATCTGGTTAAACATCTTAATGATGATGCTAATGGGGTTGTTTTCCCCAGAGCTATGTTTAACTCCTTTTAATATGCCTTTTCGCTTTCTGACCAGAAAAAAGTTATTTATTTTAAAAAACATATTTATTGTCTATTTTTTTGGAAGTAACAGGATAAAATAAAAATATTATGATTGTCGAATTGATCTAATTTTTTTTTTAATAAATAATATACATTGAGAGCTAATTTTTATTTTTTATTTTGTTTCCATCAATTCTTGTTTCTTGTTTTAAAGAAGTCTTTAAATCTGTCAAAACAATAGAATTTCACCAATAGCTTAATATTTATTTAGTAAATTTATATTAAAACATTGTGAATCATTTCTTCTCTACGATAATTCTGCACAAAAAAAAGACTTAGAAAACTGTATGGAAAGTGATCCCCATCCAAAGAGATTCCACGAACCTTGATAGATATTCCAACTCAATGGGATGTTTTAACAAGTTAATGGGTAAAAAATTTGGATGACCAATGGGATGCTGTATTTTCTTGTCTTTTACTTGATCTTCACTGTGTAAATAGCTTTCAAAATTCAGATGAAAAAGGCACATATAGATTACATCTTTGTTTCACTTTTCCTCAGAAATGGCATCTCCAACTGATCCCCTATTATTCACAGTAACAAGGCAAGAGGCAAGACTTGTTGTGTCATCATCAAAGGCCACACCACATGAACTCAAACAACTCCCAGAAATTGATGATAAGGTTTTCGAATTCAAGTTGGAGTGATCACACTTTACAAAAACAACCCTTGAATGGAAGGGATAGACCCTGTGAGTGTGATCAGAGAATTTATTGTTTTTATGAACTCAATTTTAAGAATGACATGTTGAGTAGACAATATTTTTATTTTTGGACAATATGCTAATTTTTAAATAATGAATAAACACCAATGAATGCAAAATAAGATCCATAAGCAAATTAAAGTGTGATTTATAGAAGGAAGAAAAAAAAATATAAATGATATATAACCACAAGGAAAATAATATGTAAGTCCATTTAACTTTTGGACTTGAATTGTAAAGCTCAATAACACACGTAACAAATAGAGTAGAACAATATTTCGTAAAAGTGTAAATTATCAATAGGTGGATTAATTCTCATTAAGTCCTATTGAAAATAAGTCTCAGTAACATCATCGCTAAAAATATTTTTTGTAACGATTTTTTACACGTCACTAAAAATTAACAATTAGTGACTTTTTTTATCACTTTTTTTTTTATTTATAAATTGTCTGTAAAACTTACAATTGATGACGTTTTTCTGTGACAAAATTTTCAAATTATTGCTGAAAGTTGAAAATTAGTGACATTTTTTTAAACTGTCGTTAAAACTTATAGTTACTGACATTTTTTGTAACAAAATTTTTAAACTGTCGCTGAAAATTAATAATTAGTGACTTTTTTAATAGTGTTTGGTGAAAAGCGTCATTAATTATCATAAGACTTATGAATAATAAGTTCACCTATTAGGACCTACACGTAAATCTCCTTTAATAAAACTCGATTTGAAAATTATTTTTAAAATTTTATAATATAAATAATTTACGATTGTGAATTTTTATAATAATTTTGAAGGTGCAAACTACTCAAATCTTAGAAGGTGCAAAGTACATTAATTTAAAATTATCTTATTAGTTGTTGGTATAATATACTAAAATTTTTAAATTTTTGGGTGCAACTGGCCAAATTTTTTTGGATGGTTTGGAGTTTTATAATAAGGAAGGAAAAGAAGAGAAAACAATTGAAACTTGGAGACGAAGATGAAAAATACTATAAACCTGTTTGATAGAGCTGTGGGAAAGTGCTTATAACTTATGCCTAAACAGCTTATAGCTTATAACTTTCAGCTTAAGCTGATTTCCAGCTTATTCTTAAAGCATCTCCTGCCCCACTCAAAGAATAAGCTAATTTCTGACTTCCAAAAAGCTATAAGCTATAAGCTATAAGTTAAACCAAACACATTAAAATAGCTTAAATTAAGCTGAAAGCTGAAATAAGCTGTAATTAAGCTCTGCCAAACAGGCACTATATGTGGTTAGGGTGTATTATGAGAAAAAAATATTTTAAGATTTAATATTGTTATTCTTATTAATAAATTTATATTAAAATATAATAGAAATTAAAATTTTAAAATTTTAATTGAACGTACTTAATAATTTTTTAAGCGTAAATAGAAAGCCCACAGCTGGGCAGCTCAATGGAGGCAAATTGGGGCGGAGGGTTTAATTTTGTATCTTTAAAAATGACAATACTAGCAAAAATGTAAGATAATATGATATATTACGAGTAATATTTTGTAAATGATGAGAGTTAAGAAAAATAAGAGGTCAAATAATAAGTAAAAATTAGTATTAAGGGAAATATTTTCGTCTTTTAATATTTTTATCTTAAAAAAAATTAAATTATATATAATGGAAATAAAATAAACAATACAACAAAGAGTTCAGTAAGAATTGACTTTCTAATCTCTTAAGGGTGCCCAAGTTAGCCCAATTAATTCAAGGAACCGGTTAGGGGATTCGCCATTTAAGTTGAAGGACATAGAACTAATTACTTATTTATTAGTAATAGTATTCACACTTCACTTCAGTTTAAACAAGATAGTTATACCTTCTTTTTTATTAAAAAAACAAAAAAAACAAAAATTACCGAGCGTGCTACAGTTTTTACCTGTATCAATACATTTTTCATTAAATTTGTGACCTTTTAACTTTTTTATTTATTTTCAAAACAATCTTCATATTAATTTTAATATTAAATAATACCTTATGAGTAATATTAGTGTTTGCCTTTGTATAATTATTTGGAACAATTACACTAAGTGGTGGTGTCAGTAAAAATTAATTATTTATTAATAAAAATATTTATAATTTTAATTATTAATATTTTTCATATTTTTTAATTAATTTTCTTGACATGCATTGTTGTAACTTCCTCCAAATGGAAGGAGCCCACCTCAAACTCAGTGCTATACAGAAGATTTCAAAAAACAAACTCCCTTATTGATTAGAAACAATAATGGTATAGGCCCCAGATAAACGAGTCAAGAGCCTCTCCTTGCACGCTCCTACTTGCGCCCGTCCTTGCAGGGCTTTCGGGTCTATTTTTAGGTCCAATTTTGATAATCCGAATCGTTCATATTTTATGATTTATTCAGTATATCATACCTGTAAAAAATCAAGTTGATCGGATATCAGAAAGTATGTGTTTGAAAAAATTTAAAGAATTTAATAAACATTTTTTCAAACACATACTTTCTGATATCCGATCAACTTGATTTTTTGCAGGTATGATATGCTGAATAAATCATAAAATATGAACGGTTCGGATTATCAAAATTGGGTCTAAAAGTAGGCCCGAAGGCCCTGCAAGGACGGGCGCAAGTAGGAACTTGCAAGGAAAGGATCCTCATGCCAGATAAACTACCAAGGAGATGACCGAATGCTTATTTGGCATGTCCACGTAAATTACGTGGGATCCATCACTAATAAATGTCAAGATCCTGAATTTATAAAAAGAAACAATAAAAATAAAAAGAAACAATTCATAAGCAGTGAGAGGCCAAGTTAAAATAAAAAGAAACAATTCATAGCATCAAAAAATAATATTATAATTATTATATATAGAGAAATTTATTAGGAAAAAAAAATTTAGCACTTTTTTCAAGTGCTTATATTTTAATTAGTTTATAATATATATTTATATTTCAATAGGTCATATTATTTAGATATTTTTGTTGTTATTTGGCATGTGGGTTGACTTTTTTGACTTTTTAACATTTTGGGTATTTTAACTTTGGTTAAAAAATTCGTTTGGGTTGATTTTTTTGACTTTTGTGAGAGAAAAAATAAAATGATTATAATTTGGATATGACATTTTGTCATTGACTTTTTAGTTTATTTTCTCTTTTTGTGGCTAAATTAGGCCCAACCTATGATGCTAAACGAAGTCTTAATTCACCAAATCTTAATTCTCAAGCCTTAATTGTAACTCGAGTTTGTCTGCCCAAGCCCAATCCGAGTTAAATCTGAGTTTTACACATAAATTTCAATTCTTTTTAGTGCAGCTAAGCTAATTAATTTGTTAAAATTAGACTATTTACATTTTTTTAAATATAAAATCATTAATAACATCAAAATAAATAATTTATATAATGTAATAGAGATACTGTTATGATGGTATTTACAATTTATTAATGAGAAGAAATGAATAAATAAAATTTTGTATTGTGTTACTTATGTGTACAATATATTTAATATGATTTAACAATCTAAATATTATCTAATGCCTACGATAATTTATATGTATAATTAATATTTTTATACAATTATATATATAATTCGGATTTTGGATTGCTCAAGTTGTTTGATATCTTTGCCTAAACTTACTCAAATTTAATTTTTGAACTTCTGAATTTTTGTCCAAACCCGTACCGAATTTCAAAATATTTTTTCCCAGTCTTAAAAAAATTTGGACTAGGCTTGGGTTGCTCGAGTTTAGCCCACCCAACTAGCACCGCTAGGTTCAATTCAATGGTTATAAGTAAAAATATTCATCATTATATCTAAATTATTTAGTTTAATAAAAATTAATTTTACATGCACAAGTATTCTGAAATTTTTATGAATATGCTTTAAAATTTTAAAATATATAAAAATAAAATAATTTCTTCATATTATGGTTTTGTTTGGCAAAGACCAAAAAAATCGTAATTTTTAAAAAAAAATTAAAGAAATTTGTGTCAACAATATTTTCTTTTAAAGTTTTTCTAGATTAGAAAGATCTCAAAATATAAAAAATAATAATACATTGAAAAACAATGCAAAAAAATGCCACATTGCCTTGTTTGGGAAGACTAAATAAGTGCACTTTTTGTCTTTTTTGACTAAAAAAGTGAGGTTGAAAATATGGATGTTTGGGTTAACTTTTTGACTTTTTATGGAAAAATGTGTAATAAAAAATTGTAAAAATTGGTTTTTAGAGGAAAATTTGAATTGGGAGTTGTGCAGCCGTAATTGTTGACTTTTGGTGAATAGTGTTAACTTTTTAACTTTTTGAGTAACTTTTTAGCTTTTTGGATTATTTGGGATATCCCAAACTTAGCCGTGTTTAATCAATTTTTTTATTTTTGGATTTTTCAAAAAATATATTTTCATGCTCTTCTAAACAAGTAAGCACTTAAAGTGAAAAATTTAACGGAGAATTACACATTAGTGTGATCGAGAAAATTATTTACAAAAAAATAAAAAATTTATGATTTTAAATATTAATATTTATAATGTTTATCACTTTTTTTTGTAAATAATTTTTCTAATCTCCATTGTTGTGCCCCAAAATTTAATCAGCAATTTCTAATTCTTTTGAAATTGAAAACCAAATTGTTCATTCAAAATAGAATTTGGACAAGTTGAAAATAAATTTTATTTCTTTTTGGAGAGGCAATCAGTATGTTTGGTTTCAATTTTTTAAAAATTATGCTTTTTGTTTTTTCGTGTATTCTTTTTAGTGAATATTTTTTTAATTTTAAGCATTTTTCTTTTTAGATGCACCTTACTTAGATGTATCTAAATAGTGAAATATTTGTGAAAAATATTTTTAAAAGATTAATAAATACACAAAAATATAAAAAATATATTGAATTTTCGTATTTTTTTGTATTTAATGTATTTTTTAAAGTTTTTTTTTCACAAATGTTGTACTTTTTAAATGTATTTATGTTAAGTGTGTCTAAAATTTTTAAAAAATTGCTTAAACTGTTTTAAAATTTTCATTGAAAATATTAAAATATGAAAAATGGAAAAGTAGAATTTTCTAAAAGTCAAAACCAAACAAGTTGAATAACATTTTAGTGGAATAATACAAAAATAATTGCACTATAAATGAAATCTTTCTTGGTGCAAGTCTGACATATATAAAAAGACTTGCAACATGTACAGAAAAAGACTCACACTGCACATAGAAAAGACTTGCTCCTTAAGAAAATGAAAATATTTTGTTATTGTCTTATTTATTGGAAAATTTTCTATTTTTAACACCTTTAATTTGAGTATCATAACGTATTTTTCATCTCATAAATTATTATTATAATATTAACATATATGAGATATGAGATTTTTTTAATTAATATAATAATAATAATAATAATAACATATGAGATTATAAATATTTTATAAAGTGCAATAAAACAATTATAATATTAATATTATTTTTTGGTATTAATATTTTATATTTTACTGTAACTTTGGGCTTTCACTAGGAAAAACAAGCTACAGCATCATGACGTGAGGATTTTGATGTCAGCCCCACATCATTTACGTGGACATGCAAAATAAGCATTCGGTCATTTGCTCGGCAATTTACCCGAGGCTTGTAGCATTACTGCATTGGAAATGGGTAAGAAAGAAGCACACGAAGAGGTTGTCTCCTGCTACTTTTTATTCCTTTCTCTTCCCAAATGAGAGAAATAATTGGCACAAAGTAATGGAAAAGTCTTGAAAATGTGTAAGCTTGTAGAAATGAGGATTTGGTTGAACTACATAGGGAAGACATACAATCTAGCACATGTGAATGTCTTGATGGTGATACACCTGCTATATCAGATAAGTCTCTACAAGCTTGGAGCTTTTTACTTAAAGAAGAGATTAATAAGGTGTCAAAATTGAAGTATAAAATAGGAGCCCATAAGATTAAGAACATAGTAGATGGCATGTATAATGTCCCTGTTGAGATATCAAAAAAAGGTTTTTCTCATTGAGAAAATTCCTTGGTTGGATACTTCATTGATAAAAGATTCTCTTTCCATTATGTGAAAACTTGGGCAGAGAAAGTTTGGGAAAATTTGCTTGAGGATGTTGTCTCTATTGATAATGGTTTTTTTTTTTTTTTTCAATGTAAAAAGTGAAGAGGTTATGGACAAAATTTTGGAAGATGGCCCCTATTACGTTGGAGCTAGATTATTGTTGTTAAAAAAATGGCAACCTAGACTAAAACTAACAAAGTGTGAATTTTCGAGTGTGCCTTGGTGAATCTGGGTAGGAATATAGTTATGGTATTATGTTGGCCTGTGTGTCCTTGGTGAAAGTCCAGAAACCTGTGCGGTTAGGTGTCGAGCCTTCCGGTTAATATCAGCAAAAATGACAAATTGATAGTGCTTGTAGCCTATTTGCAGACATGTCCTATGGATTCTCAGTGTTGTATCCATTGCCCTGTTTTCTATTATAAAGGAATTAAATTCATAAATTTGAGATGTAAACTTGGCATTGCATGGTTTTGGAAAGAGATATAAAATGTTTTGGCACGAGTATTGCATATGCATTCACCTTATAACTCTGTTAATATTCATACACTGTGTTAGAGTATCTTTACTGGGCTTTAGCTCACCCTATGTGGAAAATCATTTTCAAGTGCTGATGATGTTGGACAATCTTCACTGTATTTAAAGAAATAAATTCTGTTTGTGTACTAAACAACAAATGGAATACAGAAGAAATATAGGAAAGAAGAGTTTGTTTGATTACAAAAATAAAACCAAAAAATGAAATAAAATAAATAAAATAGATTGTTATTTTGTTACAAAAACAAAATTAAAATCTGAAACAGAAAAATAATAAAACAGAAAAGTAAATTAATTACTTACGAAATTAATTTGTTGAACAAATTTTCTGATCAAGTCCAATGTTTAACACTGTGTTCTTAAGACAGATTCGTCCTCTCTATGATACTTTTAGAATGTGGACGTCTATCTCCCAGGATAAAATAATCAACGACAAAAAATTACAGCACTACAAATTTTTCATACAACGAGCACACTTAGTATTTACACTCTTTCTCACAGAAAATTAATGGATTTAATACAGCAAAATGCAGAGAGTAATTACAGAGGGAAGAACAAATTTTCTGAATGAATAAAAGATCAATAGAGGGTCTGTCTATTTATAGGAGAAAATGTGGCTGTTTGGTTTGAATTAAACAGGTGCAAACCTGTTCAGTTTGAATGAATAGATATAACACTATTTGGGTTTGAATTTGAACAGATACAGAAATTGTTCCGGTTAAAATTCAAACAGATAAAAACTGGGCAGAATTTTGATGGAGGAAAAAATCGGGCAGAATTTTTGGAATTAATTTGCAAAATTCAAATTCCAAAAAATTAGAATTTAATTTTAGAAAAATAAAAGTCAAAAGTTTTTGGCCTAAAAAATAATTAGTATTGGGCTGGACAAGCCTAACCTAACCTCACACTACGTACTCGCGCCCAGGCCCAGCTCGCCGAACTGACCAGATGGACGGTGTGCGCGTGTGTTTATTTTTGGGTTCAATGGGGCTAGCCCACTTTGCCCATAACCTCTCTCCCTACAAAACTTGGGTGCCCCTTGGGGCCCACTCCAAGTTCCAAACTCAAGCCTTATAAACCCACTCAAGGTTTACCCACCAAGTCAATGTAGGACAACCCTTAAACTAAACATTTAGGAAATTTCACCAAAAACTCCATTTCCATAGAGCTCACTTTGGCTTCAATTTCCCATTCACCCAATAATGGTTTTGAGCAACCAAATATACCACGTGAATCACAACACGGCATAGAACGCGTTACCACTTAAACTCGCCAAATTTGGCGCATGGGTCCCACCTAAAAAATAGACCAAAGTAAAGGAAAAATAAAATTTTTCCAAAACTTCCAAAACAATTTCTAACAATCCCCCACATGAATGGAATTTGATGACAACGGAAATGCAACAATATGCAGAATTTGTCGAAAGAATATAAATCAAAAATATCTTGCATCAGGATAGGTAACTTTCGGCCTTGAACCTTCCCTTGTAATAACCTATCAGACTTACTAGATAACCAATGGATACGATGCCTTGAATTGTTTAGCCGTTTGTGTATGCCAAGACGATAAATTTCACACAAAATATTTTCTAACACATCGTGGTTCTCACGGTTGTGTTCATTTTGGCTTTGAACGCTCCTGGTTGTTCATGAGTGCTTTCTAGAGAATTTAATCTCTTCATTCTCATAGAATCGGCCCTAGTTCGACACTCATATAGGTGATTCTTATTATCTGTATCTCTTATATTTGTCTTAATTTTATGCCTAAATCAAGATATAAGAAATCATTAAAAGTAAAGCTTATCCTTAGAGCTTATTCTTAGACCCCTGCATACAATACATGTTGCATATATCATTCTCACTATAGGAATGGATAGGGAATTTTAATCCCTTGGTGATTTCTAGCGAGCCACACATAACTTAGTTGTCCCTTTGAACTTAGTTCTTGGGATCTCCAGCCATTTAAGTAGGGTTACCATTATGATGATCTTATGAAATAGGCTTTAATCCCATCCCCTTCGATGAGCTATACACTTGCTCTTTTGTCAAACCTTTTGTTAACGGATCCACAATATTCTCTTTAGATTTTATATAATCTATTGAGATTATTTCATTTGAGAACAATTGCCTTACGGTATTATGTCGACGACGAATATGTCGTGACTTACCATTATACATATGATTTTGTGCCCTGCCTATTGTAGATTGACTATCACAGTGAATGCAGATAGATGGCATAGGTTTTGGCCACAATATTGGAATGTCTTCTAAGAAGTGACGTAGCCATTCCGCTTCTTCTCCTACTTTGCTAAAGCAATGAACTCAGATTCCATTGTGGATCGTGCGATGCATGTTTGTTTCGTGGATTTCCAAGAAATAGCAGTGCTTCCCAAAGTAAAAACATATCCACTAGTGGATTTTGAATCTTTAGTATCCGATATATAGTTGGCATCACAATAATCTTCGAGTACTGCTGGATATCGAGTAAAGTTCAAACCATGATCACGGGTAAATCTTAGATATCTAAGAACCCGAATAATCGCTTTCCAATGGTCTTCTTCGGGGTTACTAGTGTACCTACTTAATTTACTGACAGCATAAGCTATATCAGGACGAGTATAATTCATTATGTACATTAGGCTTCCAATGATTTGAGAGTATTTTAACTGAGACACCGCATCACCTTTATTTTTTGATAAATAAAGATTGATGTCTACAGGTATTCTAGCTACATTCATATCATCCTTGATAAATTTACCAAGAATTTTCTCAATATAATGTAATTGAGATAACGCATATCCGTCAGATGTTTTAGTAATTTTCATTCCTAATATAACATCTGCGACCCCCATATCTTTTATATCAAATCTTCTATTCAGCATTTGCTTAGTTGATTTGATCATGTTTTGACTGCTTCCAATGATAAGCATGTCATCCACATAAAGACAAATGATGACATAACCTTTGTCAGTGTTTTTAACATAGACGCACTTGTCACATTCGTTTCTCTCAAACCCATTAGTAAGCATAGCATGATCAAATTTTTCATGCCATTACTTAGGTGCTTTTTTTAATCCATAAAGAGATTTTACAAGCCGATAAACTTTATTTTCTTGCCCTGGCACTTCAACCCCTTTGGGTTGCTCCATATAAATCTCCTAATTAGATCACTGTTTAAGAAAGTTGTCTTAACATCCATTTGATGTATTTCTAAATTATACAATGCTGCAATAGCAATAAGCATGCGAATGGATGTTATTCTTGTCACAGGGGAATATGTGTCAAAATAGTCCAAACCTCCACTTTGTCTATAACCTTTTACCACAAGTCTTGCTTTATACTTGTCTATTGAACCATCTGCTTTCTTTTTTCTCTTGAATATCCATTTATATCCAAGAGGTTTAGAACTGGGTGGAAGATCCACCAATTCCCAAGTATGATTTTGCATAATGGATTCAATTTCATTATTAACAACCTCTTTCTACAAAGGTGCTTCAAGACCTGTCATTGCTTCCTTAAAGCTTTGAGGTTCATTTTCTAACGGGTATGTTAGAAAATCTGGACCAAAGGATTTTGATGTTCTTACTCTCTTACTTCGCCTTGGTTCATCAATAGCTAAATCCTGTTGGCCGAGACCATTACTAGTCTCTTGTGTTTGATTGTCATTAGTCTCTTGACTTTTTATACAATCATAAGTTCTTTTCTGTGAACTTAATTCCTGTCATTTCTTGTAAGGAAAAACATGTTCAAAAAACACAGCATTCCTTGACTCTATAATAGTGTTCACATTTATATCAGGTATTTCTTATTTATAAGTCAGAAACTGATATACACTACTATTTTGAGCATAACCAATAAACACACAATCCACTGTTTTTGGTCCTATCTTAGTCTTTTTAGGAACAAGAACTTTTACCTTTGCCAAACACCCCCACACTTTTAAGTATTTGTAGGAAGGTGGTCGACCTTTCCATAATTCATAAGGAGTACTGTTGGTTTTCTTATGAGGTATTCTGTTAAGAACATAATTAGCAGACAATATTGCTTCCCTCCATAAGTTCTGCGGTAAGCCCGAACTTAGTAACATGGCATTCATCATTTCCTTAAGGGTTCTATTCTTTCTTTCAGCAATTCTATTTTGCTGTGGAGAGTAGAGTGTTGTAGTTTGATGAATAATGCCATGTTATGCACAAAATTCATTTAATGGTGCATCATATTCACCACCCTTATCACTTCTAACCATTTTAATGGTTTTTCCAAGTTGATTTTCAACTTCAGTTTTGTAGAGTTTAAACATTTCTAAGGCTTCATCTTTATTTCTAAGTAAATATATATAACAATATTTTGTGCAATCATCGATAAATGTTATGAAATACTTTTTGCATCCTCTAGTTTGAACAAATTTAAAATCACATACATCAGTATGAATTAATTCTAGAGGTTTGGTTTTTCTTTCAACTGATTTAAATGGAGCCTTAGTTAGTTTTGCTTCTACACAAATCTCACATTTGTGATTAGGATCAATTTCAAACTTTGGTATATAATCCAAACCAATTAATCTACGCAAAGTATCAAAATTTGCATGTCCTAATCTACCATGCCATAAATTTGACTCAAGAATATAAGCAAAAGATGTGTTATTCTTATTAATAGCAAGTTTTGGTACAATCATCATTACATTCAACTTGAAGAGACCATCACTCATGTATCCCTTACCAACATACATACCACTCTTTGATAATACAAATTTATCAGACTCAAATACAAGCCCATACCCATTTTTACTTAACAAAGAGCCAGAAACTAAATTCTTCCGGATGTCTGGTACATGCAGTACGTTGTTGAGGGTAAGTTCTTTCCCTGATGTCATCTTCAAGATCACCTTTCCTTGTCCAGCCACAGTAGAAGTAGAAGAATTTCCCATGAAAAGTTGTTCACCATTTGCAGCCTCATTGTAAGTAGTGAACATCTTCTTGTCCGCACAAATGTGACGAGTTGCCCCAGTGTCAATCCACCATGCTTTAGGATTTCCAACCAAATTAGCCTCAGACACCACAGTAGAGAGGTTGATGTCATTTATCCCATCAGAGATGTAATCTAATTCTGTCACATTGGCTTGATTGGTGATCTTCTTGCTTGTACTTCTGCGATCCTTCTTAGGGCGGCGGTAGTCAGAAGCTCGATGACCAGTCTTGTCACAGTTATAGCATTTTCCTTTGGACTTCTCATTGCTATTGTTGTCACCTTGTTTAGGACCATCTCCAGTAAACTTCCTTTTTTTGTTATGTGGTTTGTGCACTTGTTCAACCACATTAGCCTTGGACTCAATGGGATTTTTACCATTCCTCTTTTCAGCCTTTCGGTTATCTTCCTCAATTCTTAGTCTTACAATCAATTCATCCATGGTCATCTTCTTGCGTTTATGTTTTAAATAATTTTTGAAATCTTTCCAAGCCGGTGGTAACTTTTCCACCAAAGCAGCGACTTGGAAAGACTCGCTAAGAGACATACAGAATGAATATCATGCAAAATTAACTGAAAATTTTGAACTTGAGAAATTACCGTTTAGGAGTCTACCATAACGAAGTCCAAAAATTTACCGACAACAAATTTCTTTATGCCGGCATTCTCTGTCTTGTATTTTTTCTCCAAAGAATCCCACAATTCTTTTGCTGTTTTCAGAGGGCTATAAACATTATACAGCATGTTGTCAAGGCCATTGAGGATGTAGTTTATGTATAGGAAATCAGAATGTTCCAAGCATCAACAGCGGCAACAACTTGCCGATCACTTTCATCCTCTCTAAGTATTGGAGCCTCTTCACGGAGAAACCGTGCCAAATTTAGAGTTGTATTTTTTGCTGCCATCTCTTAAACTCAGTGTCGTTAAATTTTTTCGATTTTTCTCCATGATTTATCGGAACTTGAACATAGTTCTGGATAGGGGTCGGAGTCGTTGTAACGATCGGATTTGGAGTACTACTTTCAGCAGCCATAATATCTTATTACAAAAATCAGAAAAATCAAAACACAAATTAATTTTATAGTTACTAAAACTAGAAAATAAATTATAACACAAAAATAATTTTACTTTTCTTGTTACTAAAACTAGAAAAAAAAAATACCACAATAATTTTCTGTAACACAAATTAATATTCTGCAATTGTTAATGACATCAGTATGTTACTTTAGTTGTCAAAGAAAATAAACAGTATATTAATCTGTCTTAAGATTGTTGGACAATCTTCACTGTATTTAAAGAAATAAATTTTGTTTGTGTACTAAACAACAAACGGAATACAGAAGAAATATAGGAAAGAAGAGAGTTTGTTTGATTACAAAAATCAAACCAAAAAATGAAATAAAATAAATAAAATAGATTTTTATTTTGTTACAAAAACAAAATCAAAATCTGAAACATAAAAATAATAAAATAGAAAAGTAAATTAATTACTTATCAAATTAATTTGTTGAACAAATTTTGTGATCAAGTCCAGTGTTTAACACTGTGTCCTTAAGACAGATTCGTCTTCTCCACAATGCTTTCAAAATGTGGACGTCTATCTCCTAGGATAAAATGATCAACGATGAAAAATTACAGCACTACAAATTTTTCGTACAACGAAAACACTTAGTGTATACACTCTTTCTCACAGAAAATTAATGGATTTAATGCAGCAAAATGCAGAGAGTAATTATAGAGGAACGAATGAATTTTCTGAATGAATGAAAAATCAATAGAGGGTCTGTCTATTTATAGGAGAAAATATGGTTATTTTGTTTGAATTAAACAGGTGCAAACCTGTTCAGTTTGAATGAATAGATATGTCACTGTTTGGGTTTGAATTTGAACAGATAAAGAAACTGTTCCGGTTTAAATTCAAACAGATAAAAACTGGGCAGAATTTTGGTGGTGGAAAAAAGTGAGCAAAATTTTTGGAATTAATTTCCAAAATTCAAATTCCAAAAAATTAGAATTTAATTTTAGAAAAATAAAATTCAATTCAAAAGTTTTTGGCCCAAAAAATAATTAGTATTGGGCCAAACAAGCCCAACCCAACCTTACACCATGTACCCGCGCCCAGGTCCAACCTGACCGACTGACCAGACGGACAGCGCGCGTGTGTGTTTATTTTTGGGTCGAATGGGTCTAGCTCCCTTTGCCCATAACCTCCCTCTTTACAAAACTTGGGTGCTCCTTGAGGCCTATCCTAAGTTCCAAACTCAAGCCTTATAAACCCACTCAAGGTTTACCCACCAAATCAATGTAGGACAACCTTTAAACCAAACCTTTAGGAAATTTCACCAAAAACTCCATTTCCATAGAGCTCGCTTTGGTTTCAATTTTCCATTCACCCGATAATGGTTTTGAGCAATCAAATATATCACGTGAATTACAACGCGACATAGAACACATTACCACTTAGACCCGCCAAATTTGGCGCATGGGTCCCACCTAAAAAATATATCAAAGTTAAGGAAAAATCAGATTTTTCTAAAACTTCCAAAACCATTTCTAACAGATGATATGCCTATACTAAGGCAATAGCTTAGGAGGACTGGGAGCCAAGAGATTCTTTTTTTTTTTTTTTTGTTATTGTTATATTTATTTTGTTCAAGTTTAGGATTTTATTTGTATTGAGTTTAAACTCATTTTTGTTATAACCAAGCACCATCTTGGAAAGTTGTAGCCAATAAGGTATTATTATATTTGTTTAACTCTATTTAAAATCTTTTGCTATGATACATGCTATAGATTCAGGGTTAGGACCTATGAATGTATTACTGCATGTGTTACACTTTTGTAAAGAGATGAAATCTTTTATAGCAAGAACATAGTATCCAGGGATCTGTTATTATTTAATATCTATCGTGGGATGTGTAACATGCCCGAAAGGTATCCGCGCTCGTTAAATAGTTCGGACCCTCTGTCTTTTTTATCTAGTCTCATGAGTGCAATGTGAAATGCAGATGAGAGTATTTTTGGCAATTTTTAGAAAATCCATTTTTATTGCAAAACATTTTGCCATAAATGGACTACGTCATCAGATTTTAGAGTCGCTACCTAATATTTTGGAAAATTAGGAAATCCATGACTCATGCCAAGGCCACTGTTCGTCATAACCAAAGTTGTCTTGGTTCGGAACCTTAGGTATGACAGGGGAAGGTCATTAATTGAGCACCCCCGCTTACCCGATCAAAAGATCGGCCTTTACTAAACCATGATATGAATTTTATTTACTTTATATGTTCATATTTTGATTACTAAATAAATCCTAAAAATTACTATATAAAGCATACAAGTATAGACTATGTCATTTATTTTGGAATAATTTGATTTCATGTATACCCAAATAGATTGAGTTTACAAACATGAAAATGATCATCATTCCAAATTAAGCGACACAACCTCCATCCACTGGCATTCATAGAGTTATATCACATAAGCAAATAACCACATGGTAGGATACTTAAACATAATAAGAAAAACACACACAAACGGGATGCTAAACATAAAAACTTACATATTTACTGATGTTCCGTGAACAACTACAAAACAAAGTTAGTAAAACATGCATGATCTTATGTACAAAATCCTAATGCCATTCACTCATGAGATGCAATTAAAGATTCGGCTTTTAAGATATGACATGTGAATCATCTCAAGAACATGAGGTAGCACACATAATCACATAGGAATTTATTAAATCCACAAATGCAAACTTAGCCGAATCAAGATGCATGAAACATAGATGCAAAGCATGGATACAACGACTAAAAAAATAAATAAATAAATAAAAAATAAACATGATGCATATTTACAAATAAGGAAAGCAAGTAAAAGAATGGGATAGAAAGAAGTGGGGTGGGAAATTATTACAACACTTTGAATAAATTATTACAAACCAAATTAAAAGGGGGTGGGGAGAATATTACAACAAAATAAAAACCTCACAATAAACTCAAAATAAAATAAACAAAAGAAAAAAAATGTTTCATGTTCCTTGGAAACCACCGGAAGTTGGTTAACATCGGAAGACAACCCCGTCTTGTCCAAAAGAAGCTAATCAGCCGACCAAATTGGCCGGTCGGCCAACTAGGCCTAGCAAAACTTGTCTTATTGCAGAACCAAGAAAATGAACAAACAAGAAATATGTAGGTGGCTCAACTAACCACTACCGGTTAAATTAAAAACAAAAAAACAAATATGAAATAAAAAAAAGTGC
Source organism: Camellia japonica (assembly GCA_030407325.1). Taxonomy (NCBI): domain Eukaryota; kingdom Viridiplantae; phylum Streptophyta; class Magnoliopsida; order Ericales; family Theaceae; genus Camellia; species Camellia japonica. The sequence goes on along the minus strand of JAPPVO010000013.1, from coordinate 123,124,337 downwards.
AAACTTACAACAAAACTAACACGAATCTAAAACAAAAAAACAAATATAAGGTAGAACATGTAAGATTATAACAAAACTAATATGAGACTAATATAAGAAAAAATATAAGCTAGGAAATGCAAGATTACAATATAATTATTATGAAACTAAAACAAGAAAGCAAACATAAGATACAACATGCAAGAGTACAACAAAACTAGCATGAACCTAATCTAAAACAAAAAAAAGAAAATATGAGGTCGAACATGCAAGATTACAACAAAACTAATATGAGACTAATACAAGAAAAATATAAGCTAGGAAATACGAGATTACAACATAATTACTATGAAACTAAAATAAGAAAACAAATATAAGATAGAACATGTAAGATTACAACAAAACTAATATGAATCTAAAACAAAAAAAAGTAAATATGAGGTAGAACATGCAAGATTACAACATGAACTTAAAACAAGAAAGCAAATATGAGGCAAAATGTAAGATTTCAACAAAACTAATATGAAATTAAAGCAAGTGAATAAAAATAAATAAATTACTATGAGTTAAACAAACCACTTAGATTACAACAACACACTATGAAATATAAAGTAAGAAAATAAATATGAGATAAACAAACCATTTGGATTATAACAAAATACTATGAAATAAGAAGCAACAAAATAACTATGAGATAGAAAATATAAGAAAATGAAAGACCACAAATTCACCTTCCAAAGAAAGATTGAACTTCTTGATTTTCAAACTTCTTCTTAATCACCCTCAAGTTTAGGAAGTGTGTTCTCAATCCTCAATTTGAAACTAGAATGGAACTTTGGGTATGTATGGTGGAAAACAACACTCACTCTTTCCTTTGATCAATCACTACTAAAATTTAGTTATTTCAGAATTTTTGGAGGAGTTTTGGTGTAGGAAAGATGGAATTTCAGTTTGTATGGAAGGTATGGGGTGTATATGGAAGATAGAAGTATTTTTACTCAAAAACTCAAATTTTCTCTCTTTTTTCACTCTTTTCTTTCCAAGTTTGTGGTCCTCTCTCTCTCTCTCTCTCTCTCTCTCTCTCTCAATATGATCATTCTGTATAGGCAATGAGGGAGAATAAAGGTCAAAAAGAAGATGGGAGATAAGGTGGTGGGTTGCATGGGATACTCCTTTATGGATGCAAACAAAACATCTTTTTGACAATGGAGGATGATTAGGTATAATGGAGGATGAGTGGATGCACTTGAATGGATCAAAAATAGGTAAATGGGGTGTCCAACGAAACAAAACCAAGAAAAATGGGGCTGCTGTTGTTTGGGCCAAGTCAACAAAATCTGCTATTAAGCCCAATTGCAAACGTTCATATCTCTCTTATATGGACTTGGTTTTAGGTGGTTCTTAGGTCTAAATTGAAGCCCTAGAAGTCTACTTTCCAATGGTGGTGGACTTACATCTAAATTCCAAGTATAAAGAGATATGCCTAATTTAGTGAAGGTTGTTCATTTCTCTCAGGACAGGTCAACAAAATCTGCTCTTAAGCTCAACTTCAAATGAGCATATCTCCCTTATCCGGACTTGGTTTTAGGTGGTTCTTGGGTCTAAATTGAAGCTTAGAAGTCTAATTTCCCATGATGATAGCCTCACATCTGAATTCCAAGTGCACAAAGAGATATGTCTAATTTAGTAAAGGCTGTTAATTTTCTTCTTAATGATTTGATACTCATTCTTTTCCTAAACCAGTTTTCTTCCATCCCCTCCTGTTTTCTTTAAATCCAAACCTATGCAAACCTATAAAGAAGATGTTATTTTAAATATATATATATATATATATATATATATATATATTCAAAGAGTTCACCTCCCTCCATTTATTTCTTTTTGTCCTTTGTCACGACCCCATTCCGCCCTAGTAGAATGGTGCCTATAGAATCCGAGATTACCGAAGGCCAACCTTCAAAATTCGTACACAATCAGAGTATAAATACATGGGGCTCACAAGTGCGGAAGCAATATATATACAAGTCTAATTAGTCCATAAGAGCGGTGCATAAGTCAAATGGAATGGCATACATCTTTACATAGCTTTACAACTTGAATACAAACAAAATGAAGTATAAGAATACATCTTGACCAAAAGGCTTCTCAAGCCATCATATACAAAACACAATGAAATGCAAGCTAAGAAGCATGATCTTCAAGATGCTACAAAATGTGAATCCAAAACAAGTTGCAAAGCACATCTAGGTGTCGCCGCCGTCCTGCTCATCACCTACATATATATAGAGAGGGTGAGCTTGGATACTCAGTGAATGGTACAAGTAAATAAGGGTTTGCATGCATGATATCCGAGGTCTTTAACGAAACAATACATAATCATAGTTGTAACAAAACATGGGATGGATCAAGTTCATTTAACAAATCTTTCAGGCCTCATCAATCAAAGTCTTTCAAGGGTTTCAAGTCTCAAGGGATGACATTAACAAAGGTTGTGCTACAAATGCTTATAGTCCTCTAGCACGTCCGGACTTTCAAAGGTTGTGCTACAAATGCTTATAGTCCCCTAGCACGTACGGACTTTCAAAGGTTGTGCTACAAATGCTTATAGTCCCCTAGCACGTGCGGACTTTCAAAGGTTGTGCTACAAATGCTTATAGTCCCCTAGCACGTACGGACTTTCAAAGGTTGATCAAAACAAAGCTAATACTTGATACACAAAATAGGGATAGTCATTCATGCTTAACAAATACTTTTCCAAAACAAGCAAGGCAAAGCTTTATCAAAACTTTATAACATAACTTTATTAAAAATACCACTCACATAGTTCTTCAAACGTCGGGGTCAAGCAAGTCCAAGTCCTACAAGCACATAACAAATCCCATTGAATGCATTTCAGTAAGACAAGGTGCTAAAGATGACACGAAATGCATCCTTAAAACAAGCTTTACATGAATACAAATGATCTCGGCATTCCTTCAAAACTAAGTCGAACCAAAACAAAACACTGTTTCTCATCTCGGGAGAACATAATGGGTACCAACCAGGTCTTGGCCGAGGTCCCACCCTCCTTGCCGAGGTGTGGTCCCGATGGCCACATTCAAGGAAATGAAGTCGGGAAAATCTGGGTTTCCCTCTGCTGAAGAACATGAAGAGCAAGAATGAAGAATATGAAAAACATGAATGCTCAATCACAACTTGTTCTTACGAAATCTGGGATTTCATGCTATGAGTTCGAAAACATGGACCTGGGTACCCATACTTGAAGATCTTATGAAAACAAACACAAAAACATGGTCTTAATGCAAACTTTCGGATCAAACAAGGCTTTTATTCAAGAACACATGAATATCACTTTCTCTTTCTAAAACCAACTTTAAATCAATGCATGGCTTACAAATCGTGCTCGATCATGCAATGCAGCTAGATGAACAATAAGAACAACAAGAGTAGATCAAGATTCTAACCTCAAAACACGAATCAAACGGTTTGAACTCTAGGGATCAAGCTTGGAAATCTATTCCTTCTCTAAGGACTTCTCTCCCTCTCCTAGAGCTTCTCTCCCCTCAAGAACAAAGACATATAGCAAAATGATACATTTCTAGGTCTGCCGACTGACTTAACACTCAGCTGGGACACGTGGCATCGGCTGGTTGGCTCTTCTAAAAAAGGTGGCTGAGTGAAAAGACAAGACTATGACAAAGTGTGTTCAACAAGCAAGATGGCATAGGCACACCGACAGGTAATGATCTCGGCTAACAACAAGGTTCGGCAAGTAAGGGAACAATGATCTCGGCTAGGAAGGACAACACTTGGCCTAGCTGTGCCACACCTTGGTCTAGGTCGCACCAATCCAGGAACAAGATCACTCAGGCGCAAAGATAACATCTCAGCCTAGATAATGACATCTCGGCCAACATGTTAGGGCAGAGGTGGAGGTCAATCGGAAAAAGGTTCCAAGATAGTTCTAGGCTTAAGGTGACCTCGGCTTGGATCAACCTAGGCTAAACACACACCAAACAAGAAACAAAGCATGCAAATAACACTTATGTAAGACAAATCAAGGTTTGCAAATATAACATATCAAGACAAGATCATGTAATATATGCAAGCATGACTAGAGTAAAGTGAGGGTTGTTACATCCTACCCCCCTTAAAGAAGTTTGGTCCCCAAACTTGAGTTACCTTGACCCAAAAACAATTCCGGATATCGGACTTTCATTTCTTCTTCCATTTCCCATGTAGCATCCTTGCCGTAATGCTCCTTCCATTCAATTTTTACTATCGATATCAATTTGTTCCTCAACCGTTTCACTTGCCTATCAAGAATCTGTATCGGCCTCTCCTCATAACCTAAATCTTCGTTAACCCCAATCCCGAAATGGTCAATCACATGCAGGGGATCCTGAATATACCTCCTCAACATCGAAATATGGAACACATTGTGAACTTGACTTAATTCTAGTGGTAAAGCAAGTCTATAGGCAGCTGGGTTAACCTTCTCAAGAATTTCAAACGGCCCGATGTAACGAGGTGCTAACTTACCTTTCTTCCCAAATCTGGAGACTCCTTTCATTGGCAAAACCTTCAGGAATACATGATCCCCAACTTCAAATTCCAACTCTTTTCTTCTCTGGTTGGCATAATTCTTCTGCTGACTCTGAGCAGTTTTAATTCTTTGTCGAATGAGCTTAATCTTCTCGGTGGTAACTTGAACTAGCTCGGGACCAATCAAAGCTTTGTCTCCTACTTCAGTCCAACATATCGGCGATCTGCACTTCCTTCCATACAAAGCTTCGTACGGCGCCATGCCAATGCTAGCTTGATAACTGTTGTTGTAAGCGAATTCTACTAACGGTAGATGTACTCCCCAACTTCCCTTGAAATCTAGCGCACATAGTCTGAGCATATCTTCGAGTGTCTGAATCGTTCTTTCTGTTTGTCCATCGATCTGGAGGTGAAAAGCTGTGCTAAACTTCAACTCGGTTCCCAAGGCTTTTTGTAAACTCTACCAAAATCTAGAAACAAACTTCGGATCTCGGTCTGACACAATGGACATCAGCACTCCATGAAGTCTTACAATCTCATTCATATACAGTACAGCAAGTCGGTCAGCATTGAATGTAGTCTGAACAGGCAAGAAGTGTGCTGACTTAGTTAATCTGTCGACAATAACCCAAATCGAATCCATACCCTTCTGCGTCCTCGGCAAACTAACCACAAAATCCATGGAGATGTGCTCCCATTTCCACTCAGGGATTGGCAAAGGTTGAAGAAATCCTGTTGGTCTTTGATGCTCTGCTTTCACTTGTTGGCAATATAGACACTGAGATACGAACTCGGCTATCTCTCTTTTCATATTCGGCCACCAAAAGGTTTGTTTCAAATCTTGGTACATCTTGGTACTCCCTGGATGAACAGCAAACATGGAGCCATGGGCTTCCTGCAAAATCTTATTTTTCAACTCTGGGACGTCGGCCACACATAATCTTCCTTCAAACTTGAGCACCTTATTTTCAATGGTATACCCTGGCCTCGGCTTAGTGATAATCTCATCAATTACTTTCCTGAAGAATCTGTCTTCCATCTGCCTGGTCCTTATTTCCTCAATGATGGTTGACTCCACTGAAATCATTGACAAGCATGCTGAATTCCCAATTAACTTCCTGCTCAACGCGTTGGCCACTGAGTTTGCTTTACCTGGATGATACTGAATCTGCATGTCGTAATCGTTTAGTAGTTCAAGCCATCTTGTAACGCCCCACTTTTTATTACTCGAAGTCATTACCAAGCTTCTTAACTTAATTCAATTTCAGAGATAACATGCGGAAATAAACTCATACATTCAATCCGTAGAAGTGAATAACAATACTCTCATTCGTATGCAAAGTAAATATTACATGGGTATTCTAAATAAGTTGCCCTCAGGCTTACATCATTAAATAATCAAATGAAGGGTACAACCCTTTTTCATATATGGCATTCCGCCTACAACAAAGAGGCCCCGTGGCCAACAAATAAGAAGATCCAAATCTTGTAGCAAATCCTGCTAAACACCTGAAAAAGATTCAACAACGTGGGATGAACATATAGTCCAGTAGGGATCTCAACATGATCCTCAACAATAACAACAGTACAGATAGCTATGATCATGAACACTCATTCTCGTACTAGAATAATAATGTGACAGTTTATACAAAATATATATATATATATATATATATGAACTTTTCTCGAAAACAACCATTTCATTCAACGCTATAAGCGATTCATCTTTCCGTTTTCCTTTCATTAACCCCCGTTCCCAATCTTTCATGACATTAACCGTTTCTTAGGAAATAAATTCACTAAGCTCACTACTCTCTTCCATTTTCCCTCACATACAACAAATGTGCCCTTTTCAAAACATAATTCTAAGATGTTCGGTTTTCTTCACACTTCCAAATGAAAAAAAAAAGCATTTCAGTTCAATCCCAATTCTAACATAATTATACATGCATACCTCTACAACAAAGGAGATAACTCAACTACATGCACAAGATAAATTTATGAGGCACTCGGCCCTCCAAAACTAAAACCAATACTATTCACAATGTTTCCAGATACACTGAAACAATAACAACAAAACTTTGCTCTACTAGCTAGGTGCGTAGTAAGCCAAAATACACTTCTCACAACAACATACCATTTTACCAGGCGCTAGCTGGAAGGGTGTGGTACCTTAGATTATAAGCGCATACAGTTCTCCAGGCGCTAGCTGGAAGGTAACGGTACCTTTGATTATAAGCGCGGCATATAATGCCAACAACGACCATGCAACAAGGCATAACTAACATGTATATTGCAACCACATAAACTATCAGGATGCAAACAATGTGTTAAGATATATGAACACATAGGTGTGTGGAGTACATCCCCTATCTTCTCACACACACTGGAGTACAACCCCTCTCTCCTCCCTAACAAATATACATATAAAATGTATCTCAACATTTCATCACATATGATGTTCAATCAACAATGGTGTAAAACATACACGACAATCCAACTCAAACATGTCATCCTCCACCGATGACCAAGGACAAAACCTCTAGATGCAGGTATATTGTACATCTATAAACATACTCAATTATCATGAGATCACCAACTTATCACTAATACCAACATAGTAGTATAAGATACAACAATCCAACATTTATCCCCCTTTCAAGTACTTTTCCCATTCCACAAAACCAATCCCGCTTCCTTTTATTTTCACAAAACCAACTTCACCCCTTTGTTTCCACAAAATCAAATCCAAGGCAATAAAGCCAAAACTCATTTTTAATCTACCACATTCCTTTCAAGCCATTCCAATTTAATTATATAAATTAAATCATAATCATTATATTAGGGTTTTCCTCCCTCTCAACAACAACATGCTAATTCATACCCAATTAACCCCAAAACCCATCTAATGATAATAGATCCAAAACCAAGAACTAACCCAAGTTCATCCTCATGAATTTATACAAAAAAAATCCAACATGATATAGTTTTCATGCAATACAAAAGTAACCACATGTCTATCTATAGTAGGAGTATTGAAAAGAGAACAAGGAGAATCCCTACCTCAAAGAAGAACTCAAAAAGAGATGGTGACCCGAAACCAAAGTGCTCCAAATCCACTATTTTTCCGATTAAAGCGAAGCCCTCGACCTCCTCTTTCTTTTTAACAAAGGACCTAGGATGGATTCATACTAGAAGGAGATGAAATCTAGAGAGAGGATATGTTTAGAGAGAGAGACTCTCGGCTGCTAGGGTTTCAAGAAAGGAAGAAGGAGAAATGATATTTTTCCCCGCTGCTGCCTACTGAAATACGACAGGCTCGCTCGAGCGAAGACCTGGTCGCTCGAGCGACCAGACACATGAAAGCCTCGCTCGAGCGAAGAAATTCTCGCTCGAGCGAAGAACAAACCAGTTCGCTCGAGCGAAGAAGCTCGCTCGAGCCAGAAAACACTGCTCTCAGGTCTAAGTACTAGACACAAAGCTCGCTCGAGCCAAGAAGAGCTCGCTCGAGCGACGGACCAAAAACAAAAGCCTCGCTCGAGCGAAGAGAAGCTCGCTCGAGCGACCAAGCAGAAAGCTGGACAACAACACTTGGTTTCTAAAACCCAACCAACCTGCAATCAATCTGCCCAAAACATCCTATAACCCAAGAATAAGGAATTAAAGGACAACAACAACAATGATATGACAATGAAATCTACGGAACATACATCCGGATACAATAATCAAATGGGAAAAAACCAGGGTCGCTATACATCTTCTCTGCCTCATATTTAGTTCCTTCTAGGTGAACAAGTACTTGAAACTCTTGTGATCTGTGAAAACTTGGCAAGAAGCTCCATACAAGTAATGACGCCAAATCTTCAAAGCAAACACCACGGCTGCTAGTTCTAGATCATGGGTAGGATAGTTCTTTTCATGAGGTTTCAATTGACGAGATGCATATGCTATGACTTTACCCCCTTGCATTAACACACAACCCAAACCCTTATGTGAAGCATCACTGTAAATCTGGAATTCCTCATTACCTGATGGGAGTACAAGAACTGGTGCTGTAACTAACCTCGTCTTCAACTCCTGGAAGGCTGATTCTCTATCCTCGGTCCATTCGTACGCCACTCCCTTCTGAGTTAGTTGTGTTAATGATACTGTAATCCTTGAGAAGTCTTTCACAAACTTTCTGTAATAACCTGCCAAACCCAGAAAACTACGAACCTCGGACACATTAGTCGGTGTCGGCCAATTCACAACGACTTCAATCTTACTTGGATCAACAGAGATACCTTCTTCAGTAATCACATGGCCCAAAAATGAGATGCTGGCAAGCCAAAATTTACACTTGCTAAGCTTGGCATATAATTTCCTGTCCCTCAGGGTTTGTAAGGCTAATCTCAAATGCCTTTCATGCTCATCACCACTCTTGGAATAGATCAGTATGTCATCGATGAAAACAACCACGAACTCGTCTAGGTACGGTTTAAAGACTCTGTTCATCAAATCCATGAATGCTGCAGGAGCATTGGTCACTTCGAAAGGCATCACCAAAAATTCGTAGTGGCCATACCTTGTCCGAAAAGCAGTCTTCTCAACATCATCGGCCTTAACTTTCAGCTGATGGTAGCCCGACCTGAGATCAACCTTAGAAAAGACCCATGCCCCTTGTAGTTGATCAAGTAAATCATCGATCCTCGGCAATGGATACTTATTCTTAATGGTCACCTTATTTAGTTCTCGGTAGTCGATACAAAGACGAAGTGTACCATCCTTTTTCTTGACAAATAGAACTGGTGCTCCCCAAGGTGAAGTGCTCGGCCTAATAAATCCCTTATCCAACAATTCTTGTAGTTGCATTTTCAATTCCTTAAGTTCGGCTGGGGCCATTCTATAGGGTGCCTTAGAGAAAGGCTGGGTTTCCGACATAACATCAACCGTAAATTCTATTTCTCTATCCACTAAATGGCCAGGCAATTCATTTGGAAAGACGTCGGGGAATTCCTTAACAACTAGTATGTCGGCTAGCTCAACACTTCTATTCAAATCACTTAGTATACTACACAGATAACCTTGACACCCTTTTTGGATCAGTTTATAGGCTTTCATGGAGGAGATCAAGTAAGGTAGGGGTACTACTCCTTTACCCTGGAAAATAACCTCGGCTTAGTTTGGGGGTTTCAGGGTGACATTCTTCGAAACAAAATTAATAGATGCATGATTCGTTACTAACCAGTCCATTCCCAATATAACATCAAAGTGAGTCATGCTTAACGGCATTAAATCAACTAATAATTCTACACCCTTAATCATAACAACACACGCCCTATAAATGGATGCAACAATCATAGTCCTTCCAGATGGAGTAGACACATATAACACATAATCAAGGGGTTCTTGTTCTCTATTTAACTTCTCAGCAAACTTAGCAGATACAAATGAATGTGTAGAGCCCGAATCAATCAATATGTATGCATCTTGAGAGCAGATTGGGAGTATACCTGACACGACTGTCTCAGCATTCTGAGTGTCTCCTGGTACCAATGCAAAAACTCTGCCCTGTCTCGTCTGTGCCCTCCCGACGTTATTTCTCTGTGCAGAGCCCGAGGTACTCCCATTCTTCTGACCATCATCAGTCCTTGCCTTCCGACAATCCTTCACACGATGACCCATTTCACCACATTCAAAACAGGCTCCTGACGCCCAACAGCAAACTCCGGAATGCGGCTTCCTACAACTTGCACACGTCGGCTTAGTATTACCTTCCTGGTTCGAGTTGCTGGAGCTGCCCACATTCGCTTTCTTCTTGGCGTTAAACGGAACTCGACGATTATCATAGTTCTGTCTCTTCCTCTGGCTCTCTCCTGAATTCTGATATCGGTTCAAGTTAGCTTCTGCAAGGATGGCCTTGTCCAATACTCCGGCGTAAGTCGGCATGTTGAGCATGTTAACTCGATCCTGAATTGGTCCACGCAGTCCACTTTCGAACTTCCTAGCTTTTTTATATTCATCATCGACCATGTGAGGCACATATCTCGCCAGTTCAGTAAAAGTACGGTCGTATTCTGCCACTGTCTTGTTGCCTTGTGTTAGAGTCTGGAACTCTGTAGTCTTGCGATCTCGAACGCTAAGGGGAAAGTGCTTGTCATAAAACAACTCCAAAAATCTAGCCCAAGTCAACCCCAGGTTACCTTCTCGGGTCATCATTCGACATCTTCGAGCGTCGTCGTCTAATATGAATGCTGCCAATGACACCTTCTGGGCGTCGGTGCTGGGAAAAATCTCGAATAGCTTCTCCATTTCCAAGACCCACGCTTCGGCCTTCATCGGTTCAATACCTCCAGAGAATTTCGGCAGCTTTATCTTTTTGAACTCTCTGATCAAGGCTATGGTGCCGTCCCCATACAAGGCTTGCTGTGGAGGCATTTGCGGCGCTGGAGGAGGTGGAGGTGGAACTGCATGTCGGCCGTTTATCTGCTCGGCCTAGGTAGAAGTAGTACTAGTGTCTTGAGGCCTAGGTTGTCTTAACTCACGGACCAAACCTTCGACCAGTCTCTCTAACTGTCCAATCTGTCTTCGGGATGATCTCAGCCAACTGGTGGTCTACCCCCCTCATGATGCTAAGAGTATGCAAAAATGTGGCTTTAAAACAAAATGACCAAATATTATGCATGCAAATAACAAACGGTCACACCGAGATGATGCACACATTGTCAAGTAGCAAGCAATATGGTGCAATCCTAACATCATTCTAAGGGACATCCTATGCTCTTCAGGACTTGAAGTGTGCGTGAGAAAGTACTATAAGAAACTCGTGCTCTGATACCAATCTGTCACGACCCCATTCCGCCCCTAGTAGAATGGTGCCGTGATGGCCAGTAATCTGAGATTATCGAAGGCCAACCTTCAAAATTTGTACACAATCAGAGTATAAATACATGGGGCTCACAAGTGCGGAAGCAATATATATACAAATCTAATTAGTCCATAAGAGTGGTGCATAAGTCAAATGGAATGGCATACATCTTTACATAGCTTTACAACTTTAATACAAATGATCTCAACATTCCTTCAAAACTAAGTCGGACCAAAACAAAACACTATTTCTCATCTCGGGAGAACATAATGGGTACCAACCAGATCTTGGTCGAGGTCCCACACCTCCTAGCCGAGGTGTGGTCCCGATGGCCACGTTCAAGGAAATGAAGTCGGGAAAATCTGGGTTTCCCTCTGCTGAAGAACATGAAGAGCAAGAACATGAAGAATATGAAAAACATGGATGCTTAATCACAACTTGTTCTTACGAAATCTGGGATTTCATGCTATGAGTTCGAAAACATGGACCTGGGTAACCATACTTGAAAATCTTATGAAAACAAACACAAAAACATGGTTCTCGATACAAATTTTCGGATCAAAACAAGACTTTTATTCAAGAACACATGAACATCACTTTCTCTTTCTAAAACCAACTTTAAACCAATGCATGGCTTACAAATCGTGCTCGATCATGCAATGCAGCTAGATGAACAATAAGAACAACAAGAGTAGATCAAGATTTTAACCTCAAAATACGAATCAAACGGTTTGAACTCTAGGGATCAAGCTTGGAAATCTATTCCTTCTCTAGGGACTTCTCTCCCTCTCCTAGAGCTTCTCTCTCCTCAAGAACAAAGACATATAGCAAAATGATACATTTCTAGGTCTGCCGACTAACTTAACACTCAACTGGGACACGTGACATCGGCTGGTTGGCTCTTCTAAAAAAGGTGGCTGAGTGAAAAGACAAGACTATGACAAAGTGTGTTCAACAAGCAAGATGGCGTAGGCACTCCGGTAGGTAATGCTCTCGGCTAATAACAAGGCATCGGCAAGTAAGGGAACAATGATCTCAGCTAGGAAGGACAACACTCAGCCTAGCTGTGCCACACCTCGACCTAGATGTGCCACACCTCGGTCTAGGTCGCACCAATCCAGGAACAAGATCACTCAGGTGCAAAGGTAACATCTCGGCCTAGATAATGACATCTCAGCCAACATGTTAAGGCAGAGGTGGAGGTCAATCAGAAAAAGGTTCCAAGATAGTTCTAGGCTTAAGGTGACCTCGGCTTGGATCAACCTAGGCTAAACACACACCAAACAAGAAACAAAGCATGCAAGTAACACTTATGCAAGACAAATCAAGGTTTGCAAATGCAACATATCAAGACAAGATCATGTAATATATGCAAGCATGACTAGAGTGAAGTGAGGGTTGTTACATCCTTACTCGGTTAACTGAAAAGTGCAATATTTTAATTGAAATGAGAGTCTCAGAACATCGTAGAAACATTTGGAAAAATATTTTGAAAAGAGGGTTTTAAGGTCTAAAATAGTTTGGCCAAAAATGTGTGAAAGTTGGGATTAAAACTCAAATTCCATTTTTCTTGTTGAGGACTGCTGGGGAACACATTCTAATTGTCATCATCAGGTAATCAACAGAAAGCGCCCAAGTCTTAGGGCTGGTCAAAATGGGGTGTCTACAGGATGCTCTTGTAATTATTTCAGAGCGTTACAATGATGCGGTAATGGCCATGGCGATGGTTGTGTATTTGTGGAGGTGAGAGTGGTGGTGGTGGTATTTTGACATTGGTAAAATTTTAATTTAAAACATATTTTTCACCTTCTAAAAGTAATTTTTTTTTGGGGTCTAAATAAACGTGTTTTTTTATTGATCATAAAAAATATTTTTTGTTAATTTTTATTTTTATTATATCAAATACTAAAAAATAAAAAATAAAAAATATTTTGGAAAAATATTTTCTGTTTAAACAAAGGAAGTGTCACTATCCAAATTGCTATGAGACGTTGATTGATACAACTTTTTGATGTTTGCACATGTGGACTGCAAGGAGATTTGATCCCCGAATGAATCGATCCAATAAACAAAATATCGAATTATCAAAATATCTATATAATAAAACAGGGGGAGTTTTTAAATTGGGGATGAGATATTTGTTTATGTGTCAAAATGTGGATCATTAAATTGATTCAATCCAAGGGCTGAAAATGCCTTACTTACTCTCATTTGTCCAATTTAGACATTTCAATGGTTGAGATCAGTTTTACTAAATTTAAATGGTCCAGATTAACTTTTGGTTCCCACCCTCACAAACCCTTTGGGTGTGTTTGGTTTGTGTTTTGAGATAAATTTTCAAAAAAAAAAAAAATTGGGAAGAGAGTTTAAAAATTTTTTGGGTCTATTTGGTTGTATATTTTGAAAATAATTTTGGAGTTTGGGAGTTTGGGACGATTTGATATCTTGTTATAGTTGAGTAGATGTGTGTAAGAGAAAAAGTGATTAAGAAGGAGAGAGGAGAGATAAAAAGTGATTGATTGATGTGTAGAAGAAAGAAAATAATTTTGAATTTTTTTTCAAAAAAATTTCAACCAAACAAAATTTTAAAAATAATTTTAAAAAAATTATATCTTGAGATACAAATCAAACAAGCCCCTTCTCTTCTATCTCTTTTTCTTTCTTTCATATCTCAGACTTCTCCTCACACCTCACATCTCTCACAGACATCTTCTCTCTCTTTCTCTCTAATTTTGATTTCAAAATTTGAAACACCATTCTCTCTCACACCTCTTTCTCTTCCCACCACACATCTTCTTTCCACCAAACTTTCTCTCTCTAAGTGATCTCCGATGGTGATTTCTACCATTTTGCTCCAATGGAATATAGCCCCGCTAAGAGAGGGTGATTTCTACCATCTACATCAATGTTTGCCTCCTCTCTCTCTACACAACTCCAAGGTAGAAGGCTAAATCCTCACCTTTCCCCCCCTTTTGTTATTGTTCCATTGGGTTTGTTATTGTTCAATGTTTACCTCCTCTCTCTTTACACAGCTCCTTGCTTTTTTCTTTTTTTTTTCTTTTTTTTTTCCTTCCTTTTTTTGAGGGAAGTGGGTGCGTGAATCTAGGGTTTTTATTTAGGTTTTGGATTTTGATATGATAATCAATCTTTGCCTCATCTCTCTCACTTTTCCCCCTCTTTTATTTGGGTTTGTTTTTCTTTTTCTTTTTCTTTTTTTGTTATCAACACATAAACTATTTTTTTTTATTAGATGTAGTTTCTACAAAAATATTTCAGTCCTGTTTGGTTGCTGAGAAAGTGGCGAAAAAAGTAAAGAAAGTTAAATTTTGGTTATTGTCATTTCTGGGTTTTTCTTAATCTCATTAAAAGAGGCAAAAAGAGACTAAAATATTGTTACTGTCATTATTGTCAAAGGTATGAAAATTACGTATGGATTTTTTCTAATTTGATTTCTTCTTGCTTAAAGATTAACATTTTTTGGTGTTTCTAATATAATCACTATTTGTAAGAATATTTTTTTATGTGATTCATGATTTTTTGGATTTTTTCTAAATCTATTTCTGAAATTTGATTTCTTCTTGCTAAAGGTCAACAATTTCTGAGCTTTCTAATATAATCACTATTTGTAAGAATATTTTTTATGTGATTCATTATTTTTTTTCCAATGTATTTTTTTTACCATTTGAATACTCATGAAATTTGTTTGTATATTCAAGGTTTGTGTAATTTTAAGAACATTATAACAAGAAGAGGACTCATATGGCTGAAGTGATTCACAATCATTTTAGTAACTCCTGTACTGTTGTTTATTTCCTAACTACACTATTTGTTATTTCGGTCAATAATCCCAAAGTTTACTTCACAATATTTCCTGCACATTTAAATGTCAACTTCTTCGTAATTAGCAATACATTTTATTGCTTTGCATCTTCACATTCAAAATCTGTTGTACATGGTTTTCTAGAATAGAATCCCCTTTAGATGATCTTTTGCGTTATTCTGCAGGAAATAATTGAAGTAATTCTGATTATGCTTTTATGAGATCATCCAAATAATTGAAGGTATTCATTGACATCTACTTTTCTTATTATGCTTAATCAATCATTATTTCTGTTGATTGTTGATTTTGATGTTTTTAATTTTTTATTAGTTGATGCACTTTTAAATTTCTTTAGCACATTAGTTGGTTTGCTTTGGTATTATTGAATTTATATCTTTATGGATTTGGTAAGTTATTGCTGAGGCAGAGAGGGTGTGTGGTAGGGAAGGGAAAGACAAAGAAGGTGGTGGCAATGCGATGGGGGAATAAATTTGAAAAAAATAAAATATTCAGTTTTAGAGAAAATTCTATATAATAAGGAAGGGTAGTATTTGATCCAATGGCTAGGATTGCTTCTCCCTTTCATCCACGGTTCATTTCCAAGATTGATTTTGAAAATGTATTTGCCCTATGTGGCAATTTGGATGGTCTAGATTAATTTAACTCCTCCTCAGCTTTGCCCCTTCTCCTAGCCACCGCCTCATCAAAGTCTAATTTTTGTTGTATAGGTTTTCCAATTTTTGCTTTCACTATTTTTGTGCCTTTTTCATAACATGATGAGCTTTTCCTTTTTTGGTTTTTTGGTTTTCTTGTTATGCCAACTAATAGATCTCTAGAAACATTTCTATCTTGAACTCAAGATGTGATGAGATCCTTAGGTGCCTTTGCTTTCTAATTTGATTTTGATTTGGTGTTTGTTTACAATTCTAGTTTGGGTTTGTTTTTAAACATCTGTATTCCTACCATTATTGTTTAGATCATATGAGAGCTCCTTTATTCAGATTTGTATTTGTCTGCTTGCTTTTCTTTTCTTTTTTTTCTTTCTTTTATTTATTTATTTTTATTCTTTGTTTTGGACTTTGTTGTTAACCATTTTGGAGTGGACTTTGTTGTTAACCATTTTGGAGTGAACTTTTTTTTGGGGTGAATATTTAGAGTGAACTTTGTTCCATTAATATCCTTAATTTGATTTTCTTGGAAAAATTGAATCTTTGAGAACTGTTTGAGGATTAAAAATGGAGTGTGAGGCTAATAGTGAGTTAAGGACATATCAGATGTTGATAATTTACACTTCATTTTGGTTAGGGAGTGCTTTTAGGCATAAGTCATTCGCTAGATTATTTTGATATATTCTTCTTTTTGGTAATGTCTTTTTCTCATAGAAATGCTTATTTTTCTTTCTTTCTTATTTTTTCCTTTTTGGTGAGATGCTGAATTTTTTATTTTGTCACAAAAGTTTTTTTTTTTTAATTTTAAAAGAGGTTCAACAACCTTCAAAGTGTTGATATCGCAGTTTCTTTTAGTCCCAGGATGGTTCTTCAATAAATTCTTATCAACTGGTATAGTTCTTGAAGCATTTTTATTTATTATTTATTTATTTAACAATTAAAATATTAGTATGATTTAAGACCATAAAACACTTGATGCTTCACAATATCAGTATTGTTGTTAAACTTTTATTTGATGTTGCCTATAGGTTGTGTTTTTTCAAGTTTATATGTGGCTTATAAGCTATTTTTTGGTGATGTGACCTAAATAAGCCAATAAGTCAATAAGATGGCTTATAAGCCACCTCCCAAAATAGCCCTTGGGTTACGGGTTTGGTTGATCCAGATGTTTTGGCTTTTGTAGATTTTGTGAATGATTTGATTTCTTAGCTTTGTTATTCCTTTGGAGGCTAATTTTTTTTTTTATTCTTTACATCATCTTGATGCTTTTTAATAAAGTCTGTTTATTTATGAAAAAAATAAAAATTATGCTAAAAGCTCCTCATGTTCAAATTTTAAGTGTAACATTGTGGTCTTTTCTTAATTCCGACACTGATACATACTTAGGAATGTAGTAATAGGTGTAATATCAGTTTTGCCATGGACTACTGGATTTGTCATGTTCATCAAAAGCAAAGAATTTAAAGTGTTGACATCGTAGTTTTTTTTTTAGTCCTAGGATAGTTCTTGAATAAAATTCTTATAATATGGTATGGTTCTTGAAGCATTTGTATTTATTTAACAATTAAAATTTTAGTATGTTTCAAGACTACAAAGCACTTAATGCTTCATAATATTAGTATTGTTGTTAAACTTTTATTTGATGTTACTGGTAGGTTGTGTTGTGTCAAGTTTCTATTGTTATGCTTCTAATTATGTTGAATGCTCCTCATGTTTGAATAACCGAATGCAACATTGTGGTCTTTTCTTAATTCCGACATTGATACATACTTAGGAATGTAATAGGTGTAATATTTGTTTTGCCATGGACTACTAAATTTATTATGTTCATCAAAAACAAAGAATTTAAATTTAGTGAGGTGTCAAATTTGTTCCTGCATGCAGGATTTTTTTTTTTGGTTTGCATATTCAAGATTTTTCTTCCAATGAACAGTTGGATAAGTGAATATTAACCCAAGGGTGGATTTGATGGCCATGGATCTCATGGATTTTTTTTATTAGTTTAAATACATTCGTAATTTCTAAGCTTATTTCTTTTAATGGGATTAAATTTTGGTTACTGTCATTTCTGGGTTATGATTGTATTTTTATCAAAATTAATTTTTTTTATTGGGTTTTGTACTCAAGAACAAGGGTTTCCTTTGGCTAATCGTTGGTTACTGTATTCAGTTGCTGAGAAAGTGGGGGAAAAGAAAAGAAAGTGAAGTGTTGATGTTCTTAATTGTTATTTTTCTTAATTGACTTGGGCTATTTGTTCAAGCACCATTAATCTATCTCTTTATATTTTATCTACTCTATCTTTAAGCACCATTATGTTTTCTGCTTCATATTATGTAGCGACTTCGATGGCGACAATGGAGCAGACTAAGGTTGTGGGTACTTGTCTTGGTCTTGCTGGCTTTGTTTTAGTGTCTTGGACCTGCTAGCTCTGTTCAAGGATTTCCCAAACAGGTATTTTAATTAGTTAGTTATGTTGGAGATGTTGAAACCATGGGAAAAGCTACTGCAAACTTTAAGTAATTAGTTTTGTTGATTAATTAGTTATTTTTGTTTCTAAAATTGTGATAGATTTGAACTATACCTTTTGGTACCTATAAATAGCTGAAGTTTTTATTTGATGTTTTCTATTTTATTATTATTGTTATTATTATTGAAATATTTGTTGGTAATAGGGTGCTTGGCTTCTATTGGGAAACAAATTCCGTAGCATTCAAGTTATAGCAATCCCGATTTTGACCCGACCTTTGTTACATTCTGGACTCGGGTTTTGTGGTTTAATATTGTATCCACGTCTTGTTTTCCTCCTTTGACTCTTTGAATTTGAGTTTTGGAACATGTTTGGCGTGTTTGGAACAGGTTGGTTGTTAATTGCTCTAGATTGTTGTTGCCCAGATTTTGGCTTCTTCGCTCGAGCGAGGATTCTTGCGCTCGAGTGAGCCTTGTGAAATTTGCTTCTTCGCTAGAGTGAGGTTTCTTGCGCTCGAGAGAGATTTGAGAGTTCTTAGGTTTCTTTCCGAGATGCAGAATTTTTGGGAAGGTGGAGTTCTTCGCTCGAGTGAGGCTTCTTGCGCTTGAGCGAGCGTGTGCATCTGTAAAACTTCTGAAGCTATGCATTCTGCACTTGAGCGAGTCTTCTTGCGCTTGAGCGAGGTCACTTGTTGTGTCTGGTCGCTCGAGCGAAGGTTGCGTATATCAGTTCGTAGCAGAGGTGTTTTATATCACTTTTATGATCTTCTTTTTGCTAAAAACCCTAGTCCAGCACTCTCTCTCTCTACAAATACTCTTAGATCCAAGCATCTCTACCCTACTTCCTTTGAGAAAAAGGTGGAGCATCTTGTGGGCTTCCATTCCATCCGAACCAAGCTTGGTTTTGTGCACTTTTGAAGATCTCCTTTTTATTTTTTAGGCTTTTACACTTGAGGTAAGGATATTCTACACCTTGATATGGTTTTCAACTTAGGTATTTGTCATTTTGTATAAACGGTGGAATTTGAGAGGATTTGGGTGAAGTGAGGGCTTGGGTCCAAAATTTAAAAGAGGGATTTTTATATTGGGTTCCATGAATATATATATATATATATATATATAGGGTATTGAATATGAGGTTATATGGGTTAAAATGATGAAATTTGAACTTGGGATTGATATTTGAAAAAGGAAAAAAATTGCCCTAATTTGTGTTCAATAATTATTTTGTATAAATAATGAAATTGATATGGGAAATATGAAATTGGGAGGATGTGTGAATGAATGGTGTAGTTGGATTTGATAAGTCATTCACCTATAAAAAATTTGATAAATTATCTGTTTGTTAAATTGTACATCTGTTTAGAAATATCTGTTTTGGGCTATCGGTGGAGGATAGCTATGATTGTTGTAGAAACTGTATGAGAACTAGGTGAATTGAAACTGAACATTTGAATTATGTCATTGAATAGGATGGTTTGATTAAACCATTGAATATGTGATTTGGATAGTCATTGTATATGACAACACTTTTAAATACATTGTATATGTATTATTGTTTGGGAGGAGATAAGGGATGTACTCCAATGTTTGGGAGGAGATAGGGGATGGACTCCATTTTGAATTAAGTTGGTCAAAGTGTCTAGGGTGAAAGTCCCGAAACCTTATATGTGTATATTTAGGTGCCGATTCCCTCGGATGAGAATCCATAAAATGGCAAGAAGATTGAAGTGTTTGAATAATGATTGTTATTGAATTGTGAACGAATGAGTTGTAGTCTCATTTGGAATTGTTTAGATGATATGGAACTACACTTATGAATTGATTTGAAATGAATGAATGGAAATGGATTAAGATGTGGATGTCAATATTGAATGGTAATGGGGAGAATGTAAGTTGGCCTTGAGTATTAGACTTCTATCTGATATTTATATCTTAGTTAAATCTCATATATTGTGTTAGTTTATCTCTATTGAACTTTGGCTCACCCTACTTGGGAAACCATTTTCAGGTACAGGTGACATGCCTCCTCCAAGGACGTAGCTTGGGAGGACTCAGGAGTTGGAGACTTGTTTTGTTACTTTTGTGTTTAAATGTTAATCCAAGCCTAGAGCTTTAAATGTATAGAGCTTATGACTCTCTTTTGTTTTTAACCAAGTATTATCTTGGAAAGATGTAAGCCTGTAGGGCATTTCTTTTGTTGTCATCAACTTGTATTACATGCCGTGGATTTAGAATGCATGTTTATGAATGTATAACGCATGTAATTCCCTTTGTAACACAAATTCTAATTTATGAAAGTATACCAATTATGTTAGATTTATTTCTCTTATGAGTTGAGTTATTTGTATTTATTTGAGGGCGTTACACAAGTTGACAATAATAATTGTGTGTGATTTTTTTCCCCTCTTTTCTGTATCTTGAGAATATTACAGGCTTCAAATAAAACAAAAAAACACTATCAAATTGGTTTTTCATTTTTTTTCCTGTTATGAGTTATCAATTTGATTTTGTTAACACAGTGTGATCTCTCATGTCATTTGAACAAATAATTGATTTTGTTTTGCCAGGTGGCTTATGCTATTTTGAAGATCATTAGATTCTCAATGGAGTTGTTTTCCTGTGACTCTCTCTCTCTTTCTCTCAATTGACAACGGCACATAACTGTTTTAAATGGATACGGTATCCATTAGCATAATTATAATATTAACTTACATTATTTCCTTTTTTATTGGCCTTTTTGTTGAGTGTCTTTTGATGTATCTGTATTACTTTTCTCTCTCATTTATATGAATCAGTCTTCTTTTTGTTTTCATTATTTTTTACTCCAATTGGTTTAGTTTACTTTTTTTTTTTTTTTGGTTTCTTCTTTATTTCCCTTGGGATTTAATATGATCTAGGGAAAAAATAAAGAATTAACCACAAATTAGACCCACTACCAAATGAATGTCAGGTTTTACAATGTTAATTAGAGTACAAATATGTAACAAGCCTCACTTTTTATTATTATTTGGGAATGTGGATTGGTATGCTATGATAGAAACTATACTTTGAGCTTTATTTATTAGTTTTTATTTGGTCTCCTTCTTCTTTTTCAGACTCGATAACTCAACTCAAGCAGAAGAATTGGGGTTTTAATGAATCAATTTGATTTGGCAATGCTTTGCATTTGAATGATTTATTTTTTGGTTGTCAATCACTTTATTCATTCTTTGTAACAAAATGATTTTTTTTTTAAGTGTTTCAGTGTATTTTTTGTTTTTGAATACGCTCTACTCTGTAGAGTACGGACAACCATGTTGATGATAATGAACTGTGAAAGTGATTCGATCTGTGACAAAGTCGCCTAAGATACCATTATTTTCTTTTAGTTACTATAATGGACATCCACATATATTTTCCCTTACACTATTAATGGTACTTTGATTAATTATTTTCTTTCCTTTGTTTCGATTGCTAGATTTGTATTAAATTAGTTTCTAATAGCTTATTTCCTCTTGCTGCAGTTCATGAATTTTTGTTGCAGCTCATCAATTTCTATAATGAAAGGTATTCAATTTTGAGATCTCTTTGATAATATTTTCATTAAAGTTTTGATAAATATGTCATTCCCTTTCTCCCTCTAATCATTAGATTTCTCCCAAGTTTTAGTTTGTTAGCTTTTGTTGTTTTCATGTTGTTCTATGTTTTTGTTTATTACATTTGTTTCATTACTTATATAGTTTTGATCAAAGTTAAATTTTTTGGTTTGTTACTTATTGGGTCTTCTTCGGTGGTTATAGGGTTTCAGACAATGCATAAAAGATGGAAGCAAAATGGGATTGATGAGCAGTAGATAATGTAAACCATGATGAAAAATAGTATTGCTGAAACTTTTTGCTTTCTCCACTAGATTAGTTTTCTTGAATCGTTTTTTCTTAATCTTTCTTTCTTATGGAGCTTAGTAAAGGGTATTGTAGTAGTCTTTGTACCTCACATGAGTTTCTGAAATATATTTCTAAAATGGGTCTTTGAAATTGGGTTTTCGTTGGGTGTCTAATATATGCAAGATGAGAGAACAAGTTTTTTTTTTTTTTTTTTTTGGGGGGGGGGGGGGGGGGGGGGGGTTAATCAAATGGCCTTCCATGAATTGAGTGTCTGGATTAGATATTGTGGGTTCTGAAATGGTTGGTTGTGATGACCAAGAAAGGTTTGATTGTAGGTGGATTTTGTTTCTCATTTATATTGAATGATTTGTTTCTCATTTACAGTGTATTTGATTTGGTTTGTTAAATAATATTTTGTATTTGTGGATTCTATTCTTTCATTTTGATTTATTGAAATTTTGATGCTAAATTTGGTAGCTATGTTTGTACTGTAGAGAAATTACCCATTTTGCACACTCTCTCTAAAACCCATTATTAATGTTTTTATGGGGTTTTTTAATTTTTTTTATTTTGAACTTTGTTGTGAATCTTTGAGAGTTATCTTTGTTTACTTGAAAGAGTAATTGGGTCTTTCATGTTAAAAAATTCACTCAATCTGAAGGGTTTAAAAAGTGAAATCACAGAAAATTAGTTTAATATGGAGGGTGGATATTTACGGCATGTGCCCATTTAAATGTATACTATAGCCAATTTTTGCTTCTTTGCTGATATGACAATAAGATAAACTGTAAGTACTATGACAAATGAGTATACGGTTTGTTTTGTTTTCTCCATTTTTATTTTTTTCTTTTACACTATAGTAGTGGGTATGTAAATGGAACTTAGTTATAAGCCAAAACATGCATATTAGTTATCCAAAACTAGGAAACTACTCATTTCAATTTACATGTCCGTATATTTATGAGTCGAATTTCTCTTTGGGGTTTAATCACTGAGTTTATTGATTGATTTGGAAGGAAGGTGAAAGGAAATTAATCAAAATTTTGAATTTTAGATTTATTTCAATCTATGACATTAGGAAACAAAAGTTTCTCTTGGCTAAGCTTTCTACCATGTTCTCTCAGCGACATGTGATGTTTATTAGTTGATTAGAAACACAGGTGGGGGAAAAGATACTATCGGATTGAATAAAGGGGGAACACCATGAAAATTGAAAGCTTACTATGGGATGTAATCTTCAAAGGATGTAAGAAAATTGGCAGCTTACTACTTTTACTTTCATTCCTTCTAAATATATAGTTTGGATACTCTCAAATAATCTTGGTTTTGAGTTTATGGGTTTCTTTTTTTTTTTTCCTTTTTTAAAATTGATCACATCCTTCGAATAATATTTTTATGGAATACAATAAATTATCATCTCTAAACCAATTGTCTTCATTGTTCTTTGTCTTGATATTTCATATAGGATTTCATTTGATATTATATTCAAGATTTTTTTGATATTCTATACATAATTTCTTTTGTATTCTAATTGTGGAGCTTTTCTTAATTGATTATGTTGGAAATTGAGTCGGGTATTAGACCCGGATTTGGGCGCCCATGTGGCATGACCCATGGCCCATTCAAATTACTCATGTAATTTGAATTTTTATTTATCCTGTTAGGATAACCCACTATCTCTATCTAATCTATCTTATCCTATTAGGAGATAGGGATGTGAAATTATATATCTGATTTAGTTAATAGATATCAAATACGTTATGTTGATTTACCTATTACATTTTTTCCCATAATCTCTCTCTAACTCTCTCCCAATGTAAAACGATCAAGCCTTTGCACTGTGACTAGAGAGGATGATACTCATACTGTGATATCACTCCATTACTAGGAGTTCATAGTTCATGGTTGTTAAGCACGTGATTTAGCCACAAGGTTTTTCATTCCGGATTCTTTTACACAAGGTATATATTTGAATCCTTTTACCCGCTGCGTTATCTGTATCTTACAAATTATGAAAGGAATATCAAATTAGCAATTAATTTATTAATGTTGCCATGAGAATGCTCAAACTAGCTGTTTGGTTACTTCTTTTGCATTTGAGGCAACAAAATTGAAGCAACTTTTGCACTAGAAACAACTTCTACAATGCCAAAAAAAGGCAATTGAATATTTCATTCAACAATTATGTTATTCTTAGTTACTCTACATGAAAAGAGTGGAATGTGAATGTGGGAGAGTTGGGGAAAAGAAACCTAGGTGAATAAACTTTAATAGATTGATTTAAATTTTTTTGGTGTTGAAAGAATGATGCTAATGGAATAGTTACGACTGAATTACTCTTAAAGGTTTTGAAAATATATTTTTTAAGTTTTACATATACCCTACCGAGTTTTATAAAACAAATTTCCTCATTTAATGTTGAGTTGTATACGCTACTGAATGCTTAGGTTTTGTTGAGGAGTGTCTTTAGGCATGGGTTATCACTATATTATCTATGTTGTTGTGTATTAGTGTCAAAAAACATTAATTAATCTTCTAGGAGAATACAATTTGATTTGAAATTTGCATTATTTAAACTTACGGTTCCTACACATTGTGTGGGTTATTTATATGTAACTCTGAATTTAGTTTGGCTGTCAT
Source organism: Camellia japonica (assembly GCA_030407325.1). Classification (NCBI taxonomy): domain Eukaryota; kingdom Viridiplantae; phylum Streptophyta; class Magnoliopsida; order Ericales; family Theaceae; genus Camellia; species Camellia japonica. The sequence continues at coordinate 123,099,506 of JAPPVO010000013.1, read as the reverse complement.
GATCTGAATTTCATGTTTCTAATGGATTTGTCTCCAAGGGTAGTAAAAAATGTATAATTTGAATTTTGAAACATCAACAAATATTTGCTACATAGATTAGCATGTATCCATATTTTGATTTTTAGGATTGAAAATGGAGTATATAGAATAAAAATTATTTGAGAATTGAAAATGAAGTGGGAGTCTGTTCATGTATCCTTAATAGAATCTTCGAGAATTATTTCATGATTGAAAATGAAGTGGGAGGTTGTTCATATAGAATAAAAATTATGCTTGGAGAGCAAACGAAACTGTAATGTGATGAGACGAGTAAAATGTGAGTTTCATATAAGACGTGTTTAGACCCGTTTCAGCTTTGAATTGCTGCCAACAAAATGACTTATTGAGTTTCATGCATTGTGCAAAGTTGGATAAAAAGAGGAGGCACCGAAGATTTTTTTTTTTATATAGAATTATAATTTCGTTAATTATCTATGGTTGTGATGGTTTCTTGGAGATATTCCTATTCAAAAATTAAACTAGACCTTTTGTTTTTTCCCTTAATAATGCAAGTTGAGAGGGATAGATTTTTATTTATTTGTGCTTGACCATTCATGAAAGAAATTTAGCATTACTTTATCCTTGGTTTTGTTTGGATTGGTTTATTCTATGGGCTTTTTTTTTTTGGGGGGGGGTTTAAGAAATACACTAGATTATATAATTTATTGTTTGGTAATTTCTTAATTACTGGAAAATTTATTTTAATCTAATTTGTTGGTCCTTTTGCAGTTAAAGTAGTGGAGCTTATTGTTTGTTTTCTCACATGACAATGGACATAGCTAAGCTGGAGGATGCGTCAAGTCCATGGAAGGAGTGTTGGTGAACATAGTTTTAAAGCAAGACAGCTTTATATGACAATGTCACTTAAGCTAAAATGTTTGTTGGTCACATATAGAAGATGGTTTTAAATTGGTTGTCTCTTTTCAATGTTAATTAACTCTCAGTTACATCAATCTAAAAAATTGGTTAGGGTAAATTACACTTTGCACCCCTGCACTTTACATCAAATCCCACTTTGGCCCCTACACATCAAATTGTGACACTTAACCGCCTGCACTTTTGGTCAAGTGTCACTTCGGCCCTTCTGTTAGCCTCATTGTTAATAGAGGTTAGTCACATGAAAAACATGTGAGGATAAATTACAATTTGCACCCTTGCACTTTACACAAAATCCCACTTTAGTCCCTATACATCAAAATTGTGACACTTAGCTCTCTAAAGGATAACTTCTGTTAGCCTCACTATTAACATAAGGACCAATGTGACACTTGACCAAAAGTGCAGGGAGTTAAGTGTCACAATTGGATGTGAAGGGACTAAAGTGAGATTTTGTGTAAAGTGCAGGGGCGCAAAGTGTAATTTACCCAATTGGTTATTATGTTACTTTTGTTGGGTTTATTTTTTGTTTTACTTTGTGCCCTTTCTTTTAACATAGTGAGTTTTGAATGTGCTACAAGTGTTAAGAGTATGAGATAATGTGCTATTTCAGTGCTTGAGTTATTTATCTTTCAAGGTTCACTTGGTAGTTTCAGACAGTTTTCAACCTTGTTCACAAAGTTTTATTAGAGAGCTTGGATGTATTACAAGAAATTATTTATGGCGTATTTAGCTGTGCTATTAACTAAGTAGGCACTGTTAATTAGTTTTGCTAGCAATGTTCAATTTAGGAGTATCTTAGGCATGAGTAATTTTCTGTTTTGATTCTTGTGTGGCACTTTCGATTTTTAGACTTTGATTTTGTCATTTTAATTTGTCAAATTGTTAGAAGGCTAAACGAATTTTTTACCCTACTTCACTATTTGTGCATGGACAATTTCACTAGGTGGTAATTTTTTAGGTTGTAAACTTCATATTAGAATATTGAAATATATAGAATTACTAAATCATTGGATTGTTTATATGTTATTGGAAAGATAGTTGGTTTTGGAAGAAATCAAAATGTAAGCAAGTATTTTTAGGCACGAGTCATCCGCTAGAAGAGTGAGATTAGAGACCAAGTTTTGCAACCTACAATTTCTCAAGTTCAATCAATTTTGTAAAATATTTTGATAACATGTTAGAATTGTTTGACTCCTCTCAAACATTTTATTCGAAAAGAAGGAATTGTTTCTTTGACTCCTCTCTAACATTTTATTTTAAAAAAGGGAATAGTTAGGTAAATGTTATCTAATGTAGCACTATTTTGTGATCAAGTTCAAATTTTTAAATTTTAACTTTTATTGTCATTTTTTTTTTCATTTATTTTTTGCAGTTCTTTCTTAAATATAGAAAATAAGGGTCAGACATGTAATCAAATTGCTCGAGATATGAGGTCTCTATTTTGACATAGTGAGCTTGAATGTGCTACAAGTGCTGAGAGTATGAGATAATAGGCTATTTCAGTATTTGAGTTATTTATCTTTCAAGGTTCATTTTGCAATTTTAGGCAGTTCTCAACTTTGTTCACATAGTTTTATTAGAGAGTTTGGATGTATTGCAATAAATTATTTATGACATATTTAGCTGTGTTATTAATTAAGTAGGCATCGTTAATTAGTTTTGCTAGCAGTGTTCCATTTAGGAGTATTGTATGCATAAGTAATTTTCTGTTTGATTGTTGTGTGGTATTTCGGATTTTTAGACTTTGATTTTGTCATTTGAATTTGTCAAATTGTTAGAAGGCTAAACGAATATTTACCCTATGTCACTATTTGCATATGAACATTTCACTAGGTGGTAATTTTTATGGTTATAAATTTCATATTAGAATATTGAAATATATAAAATTACTACATCATTGGATTTTTTTAATGTTATTGGAAGGATAGTTGGTTTTGGAAGAAATCAAAATGTATGCAAGTATTTTAGGCACGAGTCATTTGCTAGAAGGTTAAGATTAGAGATCAAGTGTTGCAACCTACAATCTCTCAAGTTGAGTCAATTTTGTAGAACATTTTGGTGACATGTTAGAGTTGTTTGACTCATCTCTAACATTTTATTTGAATAAAAGGAATTGTTGGTTAAATATTATCTAATGTGGCACTATTTTATCATCAAGTTCAAATTTTAACTTCTATTGTGCCAACTTTTTTTCTTTTTTTTTTTTTCCATTTATTTTTGCAATGCTTGCTTAAATATAGAAAATAAGTGTTAGACATGTAATCAAATTGTTCGAGACATGATGTCTCTATTTTTTGTGATTCAGTAGAGATTATTTTATTATGTGATTTTATTTGACAATGAGTTTAAAAACATATGAGATGTTAATACACTCTATGTGTGTTGTTGGTTGGCTCTCATTTTAAATTGAATGATTAATGTTTTGTTTTTGGCTAGCTAGGATGATTACTATTTTGTATCAAAATATTCATTCATCCACTCAAAAAAGGTATTGAAATCTTTTATTGAAGGTGAAACAGTTACCAGTTATGATACTAATTCAGTAATATTCTTTTATTGAACGTTTGTTATACATGTGTCATTTTAACGTGGATCAAATTATAAATTTGCTATTTGGACTTAAGTTTTAGAAAATCTTTTTAGATTATTTGCTTATGCTATACTGAAATATAGAATTCATGTTAACAAGAGTTCTATTGTCTTATAATGAAACTTCTATTTTTCTGCAGAGGATTGGACTACTAAACACTACTACGAATTCTTTGTGCCATTTCTGTAAATCTGAGGAGGAATCAGTGAATCACATTCTATTGTTTTGTCCCCTGGTTTGGAGAATCTGGTTTGATGTAATCAATTGGTGGGGTTTGTCTTGGGCTATACTGGTTCCATTGAGAGCCTTCTTCTTTGGTGGTCTGGTGTAGGGCGCGCCCTGAGTTGTTAGAGGTTAACGTGAATTTTTTAAATTGAGTCTTTCATATATTATTACTTAAAAAAAATATGTGGATAAAATGAAAAGGATAAAAATTTAGTTCTATAGCTTTACTATTTAACAAAATTTAGATAACAAAAAATATATATATATAAAATAGTTAAATTTCAATTAGTTGAATCGAATTTTTATTTTTTAGCTTACCAAATGCTATAAGAGCTAAAATTAATTGGGGGGTAAGAATGAGAATTTTCGACACAACTCAAGCAATATATAAAATTAGTAAGTCAGAATTGACCATTTTTCGACATAAATTCAAATATGACACGACTATATATAATATGAATTATTAGTTATATATTTTAATGTTCACTAAGGGACAAGATGACATTTTTTTTTGAACTTTTATTTAACTCCAACTAACTGAATAAAATATATATATAAAATAATAATTTAAGGCTAATATCTTTTTTTTTCTTTTTTCTATTTAAGATGTATTTTTTGTTACATATTTTAGAGTCAATCTAGTAAAAAATATAGTAATAAGGTATAGTTTTTTTAATTATAAAAATGGAATTGAGTTGAAATCAAACATTTTATGAATAATTTCATTTAGTAGAAATAAATTTGATAACTTGTGGGAAAAATTTTAGTCTCGTCATAGACTTCCTGAGTTATTTTTAATTAAAAGTGAAAGTTTTCACATTAAAGATCAATTACATGAAAGAAAATAATATCATACGGCAACATGAAAATAAATGGATTAAGCGAATATTGAAGTAATTATAAAACAACACGACATGATGCACATTCCTAGTTTTGAAGCCCTAAATTTTGTTCAAAATTAGGAACATGAGGTGACCATCTTGGTCGCCTCACCTTAGAGCTGGCCCTGATCTGGTATTAAGTTCAAGAAATTAGTATTACGCATCTGAAAGATTGTCCCTCTTGCTGTTTTGTGCTCCGTTGGAAACAAGGCCTATTTTGGCAATACGGCTAAAAGTTAGATTTTTTTATTTTTTTTTCACATTACTTCTCTACTTTTTTTGTATAGTTTTTCAAAAAAAAAAAAAAGTTTTAAAAAATTTAAAAATTAACTTTTAACCTACTTCCTAAAATTACTTGTTCCGTGATGGTCAACCTGACTTCGTGAAGCTAAGAGATTTGGTGAGAGTGAAGGTCTCTTTAAGATTTGGAATCCTGCTGTGATTAAAGTCAGAGTCACAGCAAGAATTTGTGGTGTGTGGTGAGATTTTTTTTGAATTTTTTTCGATTATTTGAACTATTTATATTATAGGGTTCATCGAATATATCATTCATACAGAAAATTAAGTTAATTAGAAATCAGCAATCTCATGATCAGATTCAAATTGTTTAAAAAAAATTATCAAGATCATGTTAATTGTTTATTTTAAAAAAAATAAATGTGCTATTGTTATAGAGTTATAGATTTCCAATCAATTTGGTTTTTTGCATGGATGATCTATTCAACGAATCCTGTAATATGAACAATTTGAATTATCAAAAAAAAAAAACTCAAAAAAAATCCCACCAAGATACCATAGATCGCTGTTGTGGCTTATTTTGGGAACTCGGCAAAAAACTTTTTTTTTTTTTTTATTTTTTGGCGTTTTTGAATCACGTCATCTCTTTATTTTTTTTATATACTTTTTCAAAAAAAAAAAAAAAAAGTCAAAAAAAAAAAATTAACTTTTAACCTACTTCCCAAAATAAACTTAGTGACAACAGTATCTCTCAGCCCTTAGCTTTATGGGCTAAGTCTAACTCAATGGGGGTGTTCTGTGTATGACAATGTGTCTAACCTGAATGAAATCAGGTTCTGTGATAGCGGACTGAGTGGGCTGAGTTATGAGTGGGTGGTCCCTTTGCAGCTTACTATTAGCTCCTGGCGTGTTTGTGTTAGCTCCTGATAAACGGGCGAAAACATAATGTGGATTCCCCAGTGCTGAGGATGAGCTCTGATTGGGCTGAGTTATTAGTTGGTGGATTCTTTGCATCATATTGCTTGCTCTCGAGGAGTTTGCTTGCTTTTTTTTTTGTTTTTTGTTTTTTTCTTTTGTTGGTTTCTCACCAATCTCTTAATTAAACTAATAAATAATAGGATGATTTTCTTAATTTCAACTTAATTGGAGTTTGGAGAGTTATTATGTGTTTATCAATAAAGTTTTATTTATTTTTCCTGGATAAAAAAAAACAGAGTTACTTCTAGTAATTTTGAAACTTGTTAGATTAATAAACCAAAAATAAAAAATTATTACATACCTGTAATTCAATTAAAAAGTTAAAATTTAAATCTTACTAAACTCAAAATAAATTAATGTAATATTAAATAATTAACCTATATGATGTCATTCTCAATTAATTAAATTAGACATATTTAATAGGAAAAATTAATCTAAGGTCCCTCTCTCTTATTTAGTAATGGAAGAGATCTATAATATTATTTTATAATGTTTAAGGTCTCTCAACCCCCACACTCATATATCACACAGAAATTTCTCAAATCAAACCTCATTTTTTTTTCTCTCTTACTCTAAACTCTTCTCCTAAATTCATCTCTTCTCCTCTCTCTCTCTCTCTCTCTCATCTCTGCATCTCTTTCTCTCTCTAAAATATTGTCTCTCTAAAGCAAAAGTCTTGATCTTCCAGATTGTCCTCGTTCCCACCGCCATGCCCATGCTCGTCTCCGATCTCTGCTCTTCTCGTCAAAAACTTCCATCTCCGGCGGTTGTAATCTTTCTTTGCATAGGCAAACGAAGGGAAACTCTGTGATGAAGATGATGAAGTGGGTCTGAGAGGCCGGAGCCCTATTCGAGTTGGCCCTGCATCAAGCCTAGACCCACCAGACCCGTTGGGTTCTTTCTCTGACGATGACCCTTCCAGTGAGCGAATTAGTAGTGATTATGTTTGATCCCCAGCTTTGGGTCTACCAATCCTCCAGGTGAATTATACACACATATATATGTATATTTAACTATGAAGATTGATGAATTTAAGTGCTATTTTAGATGATGGTGATGGTCATTGTGAAAATTGCACAATTGTGTTCTTTATGCTTTATTTATTAGTTGATTGTTGTATCAGTGGTTATGTGTTTGGTTGCTGAGAAAATGTGTGAAATGGGAATAAACTTAAAATTTGAATATTATTAGGTTGAAGGTCTGTGATGAAGATGGTGAAGAAGATGAAGTGGGTCTGAGAAATGAGTAGAGAGCTAGAAAATGGAATTTCTCTGATTTTGGAGAGAATTTCTCTAGGTTTGGGAGAATTTCTTTGGAAAGTCTATAGAAATTCTGGAGTGAATTTCTCTGTGAAGTCCATAGAATTTCTTTGGATCAATTTGATGGACCTTAAATATTATGAAAATATTGGATGTCCTTTATGTTATAAAATCTTAATATCAGGGACCTTAAAAAAATCTCCTATTTAATAACATTTTATTTTTGAAATTGGGACGACTGACAATGGACAAGATATAAAACTGCATTGTGAAATGAACACTGTGAATAAATAAATAAATGTGAAATGCAAGGAGATTGTCTCTTCAAATTCTCTTGGCTTGTGGAAATATTAGTCAGTGTGTTTGGTTTTAATTTTATGAATTTAATTTTCTACAAATTGAGTTTTTTTATTTTTCGCATTTTTTTATTTTTTGTTTTTAGCGAATATTTTTTAAATTTTAAGCAATTTTTAAATTTTTTTTTTAGATGCATCTTACTTAGATGTATCTAAAAAGTAAAATATTTTAAAAAATTAACAAATACATAAAACTATGAAAAATATGTTAAATTTTCATTTTTTTATTTATATTTTTGGTATTTAGTGAATTTAAAAATTATGCTTTTTAACTGTATTTAGGTTAGGTGTGTCTAAAAATTTTAAAAATTGCTTAAAATGTTAAAAAAAATTTAGTGAAAACAAAATAATACTGAAAACAAAAATATAGAATTTTCTGAAAAGCAAATTCTGAAAATCAAAACCAAACAGAGTGAGTACTAGTCAACCATCACCCATCTTTAGTGAGTCTCAACTGATGTGAATAAATAAATAAAGGGTAAATTATATTTTGTACCTTTGCATTTTGTACTAAATCTCACTTTGGTTCTTACACATGAAATTATGATAGTCAACCCACTACACTTTTGATAAAATCCTACCTTGGTCCTTGTATAATAAATTGTAACAGTTAACCCTCTGTATTTTTGGTCAAATCTCACTTTGGTCCATATATAAGTGTCAATGTCCCCTTTTCTATTACTCAATTGTTTAAATTTTTAATAAAACTTAATCATGTGATAAAAATGTGACTACGACATGAGGGTAAGAAAGAAAAATCATATACATTTTTCACTAATACACACTTTATTCTAAAATTTACATTAAAATATAACTATATTAAACTAAAACAAAACGCAAATTGGGAACAATTAATAAGTTGAACTAGAGTTTTGCATAAATTAAAATCACGAAATTTTATTTTTCACGGTAATACAGTCTTCTATCTATCATCTTTATTTCTCTTTGATTTCACTGTCACATTTTTTTATATTTCAGAAGCTCTACTTTTTGACCTTTCTATTCTAATTTTTACCATATGAACATATATATATGTTGTATCATATAGCTCTCATGTTTTTATCACGTATGACAAAGTATATTGGCGGGAAATATTGATGATTTTTTTTTTATTTCACTCATTTCGTAATCACATTTTTGTCATATGATTAAATTTTGTGAAAGATTTAAAAATGAAGTACTCCCTCCGTCCCAAAATAATGGTCCCTTTTGGGGAATCCAACTTTTTTTGGTAGTACAATTATTGCATTTGAAAAAAGTTGATTTTCCACAATTATCCTTTTGATAGTACATTTTTTGAGAATATCAATGTCATAATTGTACTTTTTATATTGTTTATTAATTTAAAAGAAGGGCAAAATAGGAAATTTACATTATTTTTGTACCTGATTTTTTAAGAGGGACTAATATTTTGGGACAATGAAAAATGGAATAAGGGACTAATATTTTGGGACGGAGGGAGTAATAGAAAAGAGACATTAATACCTGTGCAAGTATCAAAATAAGATTTAAATAAAAAAATAAGAAGTTAACTACTACAATTTCATATGTAAAGACTAAAATAAAATTTAATGTGAAATATAAATGTATAAAGTGTAGGATTAATGTTGTCGGACGGTAGTCACTTCAAATTCTCTTGGCCGGTGGAAATACTAGTACTAGTCAACCGTCACCCATCTAGTAACCATCACCCATCTTTAGTGAGTCTAAACTAATGTGAATAAATAAATAAACGTGAAATGAAAGGAGGATTAATGTTGTTGGCGGTAGTGGCTTCAAATTTTCTTGGCTTGTGGAAATGCTAGTACTAGTCAACCATCACCCATCTTTTGTGAGTCTGAACTCGGGTGATTATTGCGTACATCGTCTTCTGTAGGATTATGATTTGTGGAAAATGTAAGGTATTATAATTTTAGATTGGGTAATTAAAAAATATAAAAGAGCATGATAATTGATAATTGGTTAAAAAAAATAAGGACACATGATATTTTGGGAGTAGTTAATAATTTTCTGTCTCAACTCACATTTTTCTACAAATTTATTTGGATAAATTATAATACGACTTGACTTCTTTTAAGTTGGACAATTTGAAAGAGCATTTGGACTTGATAGATCCATTCTGGGATCGATTTTGGTGATCCGAATCGTTCAATTTTTAGAATTCATTAAATATATTATTTATGCGAAAAAAAAGATAATTGTTCATTGATATCTATAGGTTTGAATTATATTTGTTTTGAAAAAATGGATAACAAATATAATTTTAAAAATAACCATCATTTTTTGTAATTCAAATTTGACTCAAACATATAATTACCAATGTCTGATTATCTTGATTTTTTATATGAATATTCTACTCAACGAGTTCTAAATAGTAAATGTTTTGGATCGTCAAAATCGATTCCAAAATAGGCATACTAAGCCTAAATGTTCTCTCAAGTTGAGATGACCAATTTGAGAGAAACCAAACCCATTACATTAATAATTTTTACATTTTGTCTGTTGTGTTAATTTTGATTCTTACATTTTTAATTTTAACTAGTAATTTTAAATTTTGTATCAATTTAGTTCAATTGATAATGTCATTAAGATTTTTATTAAAATTATTATTAAGTTAATTGAGATTAACTTACTGAATCAATCAAATTTATAATTATTTGGACTATTCATCTCATACGGTTAACTAAGAAAAGATATATTTAAAAAATTAAGTTGATACGGTATAAATAATCACATCTATCATAATAAACTAACAGTCTATTATTAAAAACACATAAGCTTTATCAATAAAAATGTTCTAATAATATGACAATTGACATTTGATGAATTTAATTTTTTATATGAATAATTTTTTTATTTAATTGTACAATATGAACGATTTATATCACTAAAATAAATCCAAATTAACTTGATAATTGATCAATTTTATTGTGATGTTGAGATTTTTAACTCCTAAGAAAAACTGTTGCTTTATTCAATGGGTTTCTCATCTTCTGCTAGATCATTACTCTATAAATACCTCTCAAATTCATATGACAAAGCACATATAGATATTACATCTTCTTTATTTCACATTTTCTCCAAAAATGGCATCTTCAACTCTTCCCCTAGTATTCATAGTGAGAAGACAAGATCCAAAACTTCTTGTTCCATCAAAGCCCACACCACACGAACTCAAACAACTCTCAGACATAGATGACCAAGAAGGTCTTCGTTTTCAAGTACCAATGATCATGTTTTACAAAAAACAACCCTTCAATGGAAGGGAAAGACCCTGCGAGTGTGATTAGAGAAGCACTAGCCAAAGCACTTGAGTTTTACTACCCATTTGCAGGGAGGCATGTTGAAGGGCCTAATCGGAAACTCTCAGTGGATTGCACAGCCGGAGGGGTTTTGTTCATAGAGGCAGATGCAAATGTGGAGCTCGACTGGCTCGGGGACACGGTTGGGCCAGGGTGTCCATACTTGGAGGAGCTTCTGTATGATGTTCCTGGCTCTGATGGAATTGTAGGTTGTCCTCTCTTGTTGATTCAGGTAATAATGTTTACTATAGAGAGAATTATGCGACTACCAACATAATTTATCCAAATTTTAAATGTTTGGCGACTGTGTTCTAACATGGGGTAATAAAAATATGCAGGTGACGCGTTTTAGTTGTGGTGGATTCACATTTGCAATACGTCTAAACCACACAATGACCGACGCTCCTGGTCTTGTTCAATTCCTAAACACAATCGTTGAGTTTTCCCAACAACCCCAAACCAAAATTACACCATCTGTCCCACCAATTTGGCAAAGGCACCTCCTCTCTGCTAGACAACCTCCCTCCATTACATGCCCACACCACGAATACGACCAAGCACTAGCCGGAGCCGCCACCACCACCACCACGATGAATCGCTCTTTCTTCTTTGGTCCCAAAGAAATCAGAGCCATTCGCAACCATCTTCCCCACCACCACCACAGCACAACAGCCTCCACATTCAAACTACTCACTCCGTGTATATGGCAGTGTCGAACACGTGCACTCTGCCTAGCCCCAGACGAGATTGTTTGCGTCTTGTGCATAGTCAATGGCCGCGGCAATAAACATGACCTCAACCTACCTCTTGGATACTATGGCAATGTGTTTACCTATCCCGTGGCGATGGCAAAGGCAGGAATGTTATCTATGCTTCCGTTGGGATATGTATTGGAGTTGGTAAAGAAGGCAAAGGCACAAGTGAGCGAAGAGTATTTCAGATCAGTGGCTGATCTTATGGTGATAAAGGGACGTCCTTTCCTTTTGTATTCCTTGGACGCGAATAAGGACTATATCGTTTCAGATACTGTTGGCCTTTTGGCTTTCGAAGGTTAATTTTGTAATTGTGAGCGTACCAGCAAGTATCAATCAGTCCTTACAGAATATTACTTGCCAACCAATTATTAGACGATTGTGTTTTAGTTCTTTTAGCCTCAATGAAGAGGACTTTTATTGGTGGCTTTGTTTAGGAAAATTAAGTAAACAATGATTAAATGAAGAATAATTATAACATTTCATTAAATAAAATGAAAGACTTACAAAGATCCAAATCAGGCCTCGTTTGGGAACAGGCTAATTTAGTAACTTTTTGACTATTTGGCTAAAATATGAGCTAAAAAAAACTAGTATGTTTGGGATGACTTTTTGGCTTTTTACGAAAAGATGTGCAAAAAGTAGAGAGAAAAGAGAATCTTTGACTTTTTGCTATGGGTTGTTGGCTTTTTGGCTAATTTAGTAACTTTTTGGCTTTTTGGCTAAAAATGAGGGTTCCCAAACGAGGCCCAGTCTCGTAGAGGTTTACAGCAACAAACTACTTGAAACTACTCCTATGAACAAAGTGCAATGCAGGAATTTGAAGTACAGAAATGTAAAGAACAAGAAATATAAAAACTAGAAAGGAAATAAAGTAGATAAAACTGGTTTTTTGGATCTGAGTTTGGGGGGATTTTCTGGAGCCTTCTCTGCTATTTATACTTCTTAATGACAACCGTCGAACTGCATTTCTAACCGTCGAACCACCCTTCCATGATCACTGATCATGTTGCCTTATAGTTAGCTCCACTATGCCATATCTGCAATTAGGTTTTCCTTCTGATTTTGAATTTAAATATGAGTAACCGTTGAAGCCACGTCATCTTGCATCTCTTTGCTTGATCCAGTGCTTTGTAGATCTATAAAAAACCAATACTAACTGCCACGTGTGAGCTTATGATTGAGGACTTGAATTGTTTTTCCGTATTGCCTTTGTCCAGCCACGTGTCGCATTGTAATTGGCTTATACAAAATATGTAGCCAACATTACCCCCCGCACTAATATACCCAATATTTGGTGATATTAGTGGATCAAGGTATTTTATCCACGTCTTAGAACGTGCATGGGCTGAGCTCCATCACCTTTTTGTGTGCAACTTGGCTCTTTTGCATGGCCTGCAAAATAAAGAAAAGAAACCAATTATAAAACCGAACAGAAAGTTCGAAAAATTGAGGCAAGAGGGGCCACTTACCAGGATCATGGATTTCGTCGCTAACCGGATGGCCTTGAGCTCGGTCAGGTGTTTGTGGTGCTCCATGTCAGGGAGCAAACATACACTCTTAGCCAGATTGAAGGCTAGCATGTGTTCTTTGTCTGCCACCACTGAGTCGGTATCGCAGATAGCACGGTTCTGAAAAGTTAACTTCGGACTCCATTTAGAGGAACCAGCTCGGTCGGCAGGTTTCGGCTAGGGGCTCGGTGGAGGGCTTGGTGGCAGAGTTGTTTCATCTTCATCAACAAGACGCTGCTCGGCTGGGGTAGTCCGGGCGCGCTTAGCTGGGCGTGATGAGGAGGGTTGTTGTGATGGCAGGGCCACCACGGTTTCTTGTGTTTGGTTTGGTGGTGGTACTTATTCGGCTCTGTTTGTTTCGGTCAGCAGGGCCCTTACTCTGTTTCTTTTTGCCATTTCTTGCTCAGCTGTCAGGGGGGACTAGGTTAATTTGTGGCAAGGTTGGGTCCGGTTCAGGGGCGTCCTCTAGCAGAAAGTCGGTCACTCTGGCTTTTCGGCAGCCGCTGTATCTGTATGTCGGTTCAAAATTTAGCAGCTTGGCCCAACTCCGTTCTAGATACAGTAGTGCGGCGCGGAGAGTGTTTAGATTGGGGTAGCTATAAAGTGATTGAAGATGGGCTGAATCTGCATAGTGAAAACAACTGTTAGTTCGGTTCAGGAGTAGATAACCGAAATAAAAGAGAAGCATAAAAAGAAACCAAAGTAATTATACCGGGGATTCTTTTCTTCCAATTTATACTTCGGCCTGGGATCTGGGCTTGGTGGTCTTCAAAATTCCCAGATACCCAGAAAAAATCGTCATCGTTTAAATCTTTATCCGGTGTATCTTTTATTATTTTTTCTCGGCGACGGCATATTCTTAGGTAGTAAACCCAGCCATCATCTTTTGAGCCTATAGAGTACTGGTGGAATATCTCGGCTAGACCAAGGTTAATGCCAGCTCGGCGGTTTAGTTCGGCTATACCGTTTATTATGCGGTATGAGTTGGTGGAAAGTTGGGTAGGGCAGATCCTAGTTTGCCTAAGAAATTCGCAAAGCAAGGGTTGAACCGGGAATCTTAGACCGGTTTCTACTATGGATAGAAGGGTAAAAGGTACAAAGCCTTCATTTTCCCAAGGTGTGATATCTTGTTCGGCTAAAGTGAGATGGACGTCGTCAGGTATATTGTAATCTTTTCGGAATTTGGGTAGACCACCAGGTGTGTTTACTAAAAACCTATACTTCCCCATTTATTTTATAAGTTATGAATAAATTAGATCGGTGGAAAATTTGTGCTCAGTAGCTCGGTTGAGCGCTCAGAGGAGTGGTTGGGCAACCTAAGTTTGCAAAGTGGAAAACAAAGGTGTTAAGCACAGATCGTTGGACCGTGCTACAAAGTAAAAAGCAAGAAAATAGAAGTCCTACTTCGACTATGTAGGATGTTATAGGTTCTATCTTGGTTTCAACAAGATGCTTGGTAGCTCGGTTCGAGCAATGGGTTTGTTAGCTCGGTCCTGACGAGCTGTTCGTTATCTCGGTTAAAGAGAAGGTTCCGTTAGACCGGTTGAACTGCTAGGGGCAGCTTTCTTAGTTCGGTCTGAAACTAAGAAAGCTGGTTTAGCCCCGAAGACATAGCTCGGTCAAAATTGAGGTTTTTCAGTACACTAAGTACATACTTAGTTCGATTTGTTATTTCGGCTAAGGTAAACCAAGCGATGGTTTGACTTATTAAAGCTGGTTGGGCAACATAAAGTGTTATTTCGGTTGGACAGTCTGCCTAAATTCAACATCAACTACAAACAACTTTCTAGTCCGGTTGCATCATAATTTTGGATCAAAAACCAGTGTTTCTCAGGTTATTGTATGTGTTCAAGTGTTCTTATTGCTAAATTTTTCCAGAAGTGAACAAGACAAAAGCAAGTGGAATGAAAGTGTTTTTCAAAAACACAGACCTAAAAGCTATGGATTAAACAAAATACGAAAAGCAAGAAAAGAGAAACAGGTTTGAGTAGCTTACCAGGTCAAGAGGAGATGAGAGAAACAGCAGCAAAACACGAGCCTCAAAGTTGCAAAGTTGAAGAACAATGGAGGCTTGAGAGAGAATGAAGGAGATGAGAAATGTAGTGGTGAATTCAAAAGTGAAAACGTTTTTGTGTAAAGGGCAAAAAGGGCGGGACTGTTCAAATCTCGCAAAATACGAAGACGGCGTGACAGCTGCCTTGGGCCAATCAGTGTCTGCCACGTGTCATTGGAATAAGAAGCGATTCAGCTGCTGTGATTGAAGAGACGTTTTGACCGGAAAAGTAGAGCTCGGTGAGGAATTAGCTCGGTTGGATAGGCTAAAGGGTTTAGCTCGGCTGGAAAAGCTAAAGGGTTCTTAGCTCGGCTGGAAAAAGCTATAGGGTTTTAGCTCGGCTGGAAAAATTAAAAGGTTTTAGCTCGGCTGGAGAAACAGGTAATCCCTATCATGCTACGCAGATGGAATTAAGGGGCAATTGAGAGGGTAATTTATATATAGTTAAATTGGGCCGAGCTGGGCAATGGGCCTTTAGTGGGCTAGAGTAAGAAAAGCAGAATAAAAAGGGCCTTGAAGTTAGTTCGGTCCTTAAGTCCCTATTGTTATCTCAGCCCGTTAGAGCGCCGTGGTTAGTTCGGTCACCCGATAGGTGTACTCAGGAGGATTAGTCCGATCGCGGCATATCTAGCTCGGTCGGACCTAGCTAATGGTTAGCATGGTCCAAGCAACATTATGGTCAACGTGGCTTGAACAGAAGGAACCGAAGTTAGTGTAAGGAAGAACCAAACTGAGGATAGTTCGGTCTACTTTGTGGTTCGGCGTAGCCATGCTTACTTCGGTCAAATTGGAATCCGGCCATGGTAAAACCATCTCACTTGGTTTAAGCAGTGAGGGGGGTGTTGAAGGATAAGCTTTATCCTTCATGAGTAGGAATCCTAGGAGGACTCTGCATGGAGGAATAAAAGTCCTACTAGGATTGTGCCACACGAAACCTATAAAAGCTCACAAACATCACCTGTGGAGAGGTAATGCAACTTTGATTTCCGAATACACAGAGCTTTTGTCTATTTGTCTAGTTTGCTGACTTAGGCATCAGAGAGGTTTCCGGCACACACCCGCCGGCTAGCTCACGTTTGTGTTTTCAGGTGATAAAGCGACGACGTACGGAGGAGCGCAGACTTGATCAACAGGATTATACGAGAAGGTTTATTTCTTTTCCGTACACCTGTGATGACCCCGCAGGCCCAAACAATTTCTCCATTCCTAAAAATTGTGATTTGGTGAATGAATTATCAATATATGCACTCTCTAACTTAAATGGTGTGTGAATTGTGGAATCTGTGCACACATTCAAGATTTGTTTCTTGTCTTATTCTGGTTTAACTGACATTAAGTAATTGATTCTAAAATACAGATTTTGCGAGTTTACTCGTTAATCAAAAAATATTTGATTAATTTAATTTTTTATAAATATATTTTATTAAATATTTTTAAAATTTTAAACAATTTAAATAATAAAAATAAAACTCGAAATAAGTTTCAGACCGTAAGCACACTAATGACCCAAGTCGTTTTGTTTTGTTGTGTCTCGAATGTGATGAGAACTTGGAGCGGCCTCAGTGCAGCCGAGACAAAATTAAAACGGACACACCTCATTTATAAAAGAATAATATTAGAAATTTTAAAAATTTTATTAAAACTTTTATTAAATGTGTGAAACTCGCATCATATAAATTTCATATGAATCTCACATTTATGTGAGACATTTAATAAAAAAAATTTAAAATTTCTAATATTTCTAATATTTTTCTTACAAAATCAAGTAATGGCAACAATGATGGAGACATTCCTTTGGGGGCGCCCCAATCGCGGACGCTCAGACCAACTCCCTCCCTACCGGCGCCTATCATGGCCCCCCTAAATTATGGATCAAGGCTCCTGCTGCCCCTCTCTCTCAATTGATCACAATTTGAAAAAGTAAAATAAAATAGGAAAATTTACCCATAAATCCTATTTTTTGAAAAGTTGAACTATTTAGTCCTAAAAGTTTTCTTATGCACCATTTAGTCCCATTTTATTTTGGTAATGTTGTTTATTTAATAATCATCATCAGCACCAACATTAGTCATCAAACAAGGATCAAACATCAGCAACATATATACCCATTTGAATGTTAAGACCCATTTATCAACATTATTCATCAAACATTGATAATCATTATTCATCAAACATTAAGATCCAGCGAACATCAAACATCATCGCCAACATCAACATTATCAAACGTCAGACCCATTTGAATGTTTGATGTGATTTGAAGTGCGAGATGGCCGCCGTGATTTGGGGAAGGAGAAAACCGTTCGTCACCGACTCTAGGGTACATCGTGAACATCATCAAGATGTTGCTCTGTTTCTCTCTCTGCGATGTTTATGTGTAATTGGCCTACAATGATGATGTTGTTGATGTTTCGATTGTTCTGATGATGTTGTGGTGTTTGCTGATGTTGTAATGTTTTACAATGATGATGATATGTTCTTCTAGTTGATGTTGATGATATGTTTTGAATGTTTGATGCGATTTGAAGTGCGAGATGGCCACCGTGATTTGGGGAAGGAGAAAACTGTTCGTCACCGGCTCTAGGGTACATCGTGAACATCATCAAGATGTTGCTCTGGTTCTCTCTCTGCGATCGGATTCTGGCGGCGGAGCGGCCAGGTCAACAACGATTGCTGTTTATGTGTAATGGGCCTACAATGATGATGTTGTTGGTGTTTCGATTGTTTTGATGATGTTGTGGTGTTTGCTGGTGTTGTAATGTTTTACAATGATGATGATATGTTCTAACAGTTAATGTTGATGATATGTTTGCTGATGTTGTTCTGATGATGTTGTGATGTTTCGATTGGTGTTGACGATATGTTGTTCTGATCCCAATTATGGTAGATTCAACACCCATGTTGCTGATTTTTCATGATGTTGCTGATTTTTTATTGATATTTTTTTTAGTGATGTTGGTGATGTAGTTGATGTTAATGGGACCTTTCAGTCTATAAAAAAAACTTTTAAGACTAAATAATGTATAAGTTGATAATTTGGGATTTATTGATGCATCACCCAATAAAATAATCTCGTACTTTTTTTTTTTTTTTGTAACTTTTTTAAACAAAACTTGTAGACATGGCTTGTTTTGTTTTGTGCAAAGTTTTGTGGCCCATGCACTAACCAATCAAATTGAATTAATATTTTTCTTATTATTTATGGTTCATGTATTTTGCTTCATGTGATAATTTGTTTTATCTAATTTTAATTGCAATAATTTTAAATTTTTTACACTGTATTTTTTGTAATAGATAATTTTAAATTGAACGAGTGAATAGAGTTCCCCCCCCCCCCCCTTCTTAATTTCAATTCAATTTTTAAAGAAGCATTATCAAGTGAATTTCAATTAACATAATTTTACAAATTAAAATATAAAATTGATTTCATTAGAACTATAAAAAATTAAATTGACTGAATGGACTATGGGCATAATTTATTTATTTTTTATTCTCTTCATAAACTCAAAATTCAAACACTTAATGATATGATAATTAAAGCGACTCTTTTATTAGTAAAGAGTAGATTCACTCTAATTTATTATTAGAGGTTTTTTTTTAGAGAGTTGAATTCAATTTTTGTGAGAGAGAATAAGAATGTTGCACTAAAGTTTTGGAAGCCACAATCATTGTCACAAAAAATTAGTGTGTGTTTTCTTCACAAAAAAAAAAAAAATGGTTTTAGTGGTTTTCTTTTTTCTTTTTTCTTTTTTTTTTTGAACTTTTTAGATCATTCTAGATAAAGAAGAATTTAAAAAGTATTTTTTTAAATTCAAATTTTTTTTAAAAAAAATCCTAAAGATAAAAATTTCAGAAAAAAAGTAAGTTTAACAATGTTTTGAAAACTTATTTTTTATAATTATTGGCTAAAAAATCATAAACAAGGAATTAATTTTTTTTCAATTTAACCAAAAAAAGCTATAAAAAAAAAATTCGTGAACAGATATTACCATAATCTTATGATTAAATCATACAAATATCGGCTCAAAACAAAATCGAGTTTATTATAGCACAAACAAAGAGCTCCGATTTCGGCGAAGCTTCGTGTTTGAACAATCCAAAAAACCCAGATTTTCTGTTCCCCAAGTTTGTCTCCTTCTCGTCTCTTATCACAAATTTTTATTTTTTTTTATTTTTTAAGGAAAGCAAGCAAGTTTTTAAATCTTTTACTAACATTTGATCCTCCATTTTTTTTTTTTTTTTTTTGTTTCCTCTGTTTAGAGGTCAGTGAAGCAAAGAGTAACTCTCAGAGGCACAATGCAAAAGCCAAAAAAGGCCAATTTTTTTAATAGGGTTTTGATTGTAAAGCCAAAAAACATCTTACACAAATGGAGCCTTTTGCTCAAAAAGTTGTTTGATTATTATTTTTTAAAATTTTTTGAACTAAAAGTTGTTTGCTTATGTCCAAAAGGTTTTTTAACTTATTTTTTGTTTTTTTGTTTTTTTGTTTTTTTGTTTCCCAATTTTATGAAATGATTTCAAGGAAACGCCAATGGCGTTCTTGTGAGTCTTTTCTGTGTGTGAACTCCCTGACTCAATGTTGACTCGTTCTTTAGACTCTATAATGTCCGAGTCAACTCAGTCAGCACTTGATTGTTTTCTTTGTTTGTTTTATTGTTATTGTGTGTGTGTGTGTGTGTGTTTTGTTATTTTTAATTTTTACTTTTAATCTTCAATCGCAATCGATTTGAAAAGGGTGTGTTTCTTTGATTATTACACCAATTACACTCCAAAATAGTGAAAGAAAATAACCTTAGGGTGAGCCTATGTTGGAGCATTCATTCAAATTAATGATGTATAACTTTAATGTCATGCTTTTTGACAGATCCTCAAGGTGGCATGGGATCATCTGTTATAAAAATCTGTGTGTCTTCTTATCTCAATGCATTCTTAGTCATGTGATTGTGTCTCAAGATTTCCATTACACGCAATTTAGAGTGCATTAGGATGAGGGATAGAGATTTTTGAAATCAACAATGATTCATCCCCCCTTTTCCTCCCATCCCCCTTTGACCCCCTCTCTCTCTCATTGGTTTCCTTTTCTTTTTCTTTTTCTTTTTCTTTTTTTTCCTGCTCCTCCAATCACCACCCGCCACGTGGCAAAGGGGGGGTGAGGGGGTGACCCCCAAAAGGGGGTCCCAAGCATTATTCTTTTGAAATAACTAATCTGATTAAGAGTGTGTTGAGAATTTTTTAAACAAAGAATCCATGGCCCCTCAGGGCATGTTTGATTGGGTGGAGTAGAGTATGGGATTGGGATTATAATCCGTGGGCCAATTATTCTATATTTGTTTTAACATTTTGGTTTAGGATTATTAATCCAATGGATAATTAATCCAACAAATTTATAGGATTATTAGTAATGGGGTAAGGGTGAGATTATTAATCAAATGGATGTTAATCCAATTGGATAGTGAATACTACACTAATTTAATAGAATTATTACTACTTCACTATTAGTCTTGTGAATCAAACATGATCTCAAAGTATTGTCTTGATTAGCAGTTAAAGCTAATCTAGGATAAGCTCAATCGTTGTTAAGATTTATGGAGTACTCGTGATTTAAGTCGGCAAACAGAAGTAATAGTTGCACAAAATTAAAATTCAAAAAATGCACAAAAAGTATATAGTAATGATAGAGACCCCCACAAAATACAACCCCACAATCCCCAAAATAATCTGAACCATTCATGTCACTATCAGACACAACCTCCCAAAAATATTCGAACACGTCAATGGTCAATACATCAATGGAGGTTATGGGAGTCCTCCTTTGTGAGGATCCCAAACATTTTCCAAAAGTATAATGTGGGACTGAGATCCATCTCGAGTGTGATGTAGCCCATGTTTAAAATAAATATAAACCCAACAACGCATTTTTTATATATTTTTTTGTGTTCTAATTATGTGCATATAGCAATGTTGACAATGAACAGGCCAGTTTTATTACCAGTCCTATGGTAAATTTTTGTACATTATTGTAGGAATGAGCAATGATTTATAGCTCTAAATTTGGAGCTCTAACAATAGCTCTAATGATGTGGCATGGAGCCAAAAAAAAAAGACACATTTATCAAATCATTTATGAGTGGAGTCCACTGCCATATAAGTAGAGCTCTTTAGAGCTCTACTTTTAGTGCTCTTAAACATTTTTCTTGTAGGAATAGTCTATTGATTTGGCAATAGTGATACAGTAATGATAGAGACCCTCACAAAATACAACCTCCACAACCACCAAAATAATCTGAACCATTCATGTCA
The DNA here is from genome assembly GCA_030407325.1 of Camellia japonica. Lineage (NCBI taxonomy): Eukaryota > Viridiplantae > Streptophyta > Magnoliopsida > Ericales > Theaceae > Camellia > Camellia japonica. The sequence continues at coordinate 123,078,147 of JAPPVO010000013.1, read as the reverse complement.
TTGTCGGACATAACCCTCAAAAAAACATTCAAACACATCAATAGTCAATACATCAGTACGGGTCGGAGGAATCCTCCTTTGTGGGGTCCCAAACATTTTCCCCAGTCATAATCAATGTGAAGTTGTGAACCAATTCAGTGATTGGCTCACTGACAACACACTTCTTATGACCAATTTGTAAGTTGGAAAATCTAAAAATGTACTATTTTATTTATTGTAGACACTACAGGAAAAATAGATTTAGGCGACATTTTTTTAAACGCCACTTTTATTAATATTTAATGACGTTTTATAAAAACGTCACATATTTCTTTAATAAAACGGCATCGTTTTGGAATAGGAGGCGTTTAAAAACGCCTCCAAATACAGTGTGCCTCACGCGCCTATTTTGAATCTGAAAATACTTATTAAAGCTCTATAAACCCTTATTTTGAATCTTCACGCCTCTCTCTTACTCATTCCCAATTGTTTCTCAACCCTTGAAAGTGATTTCGATTCAGAGCGATTTTCTTTGAGATTCATACAGATTCATCAGAGCGATTTCGATTTGAAGTCTCTCTCTCTCTCTCTCGACTCATCCTTTGTTCTCTGTGATATCGATCTGAAGCTCTGAAGCTCTGGGAGATTGCGAAGATAGAAGAGGGGTTGGTTTCGATCGCAGAAGAAGTGATCTCAGGAGAGGCTATGCTTGATTTCTCAAATCAGTCTCAGAGTGATTTCGATTTTGAGATTCATCTTAGAGCGATTTCAATTTTGAAGTTCTCGTTCTCTCTCTCTCTCTCTCTCGAGCTCTCTCTCTCGAGCTCTTCATTCCCGTCTCTCTCGATTTGGTTTTTGATATCTATTGCTTATTTGTGTTGAAACCTGTATCATTGACATACTACTGTTGTTGCTTATAAACTATTTATATGAGCCTGTCTTGAAATTTTGTTGTTGTTGGGCCAGAAGATTAGTCATCACTTCCATTTCCCAATTCCAGAAAAATGGTGTAGTTCCAAATCGAGCACTAATAGTTGGTACTCATCGGACCTCATGGGCACTTCTCACCTCTGGCAAATTCCTGGAAACAATGTTCTGTGATTTAAGCCCTATCATTAAAATCCAGTGCAAACTCTGATCATTGAATTTAATTTAAGTACTGACTGTATGTTAATTGTGGAACTTAATAACACAATCTACATTTTTTATTTTTTTTTATTTTTTTATTTATTTATTTTTTTTTTTGTGGCAAGCCTTTCAACATATATTCTTCACCATATATTCTTGAGGGCAAAATCTACATCTGCAAGCACTACCGAACCCTTCTAGCTCTCTATGAAGACATCATTTCCAAGGTTTCTTTCTCAAATCAATCTATGCTTTCTTGTTTTCTTTTCTATTTTCACAAGATTTTCTGCCTTGATCTTAGCCTTGTTGACTATTTGCTTCTTATTTGACCCCCTCAAAAAAAAATTTGTATTTAGTTTTTTTTTTATTGATGATTGGATGACTGTTTTGATATGGTGATTTTGCTTATGACTTTGGTACTTACTAATGTGGAATTGATGAGGGTTTATTGCATGTTGTTATGTACAATTAGATACAAGTGATTGTTTGAGTTGTTTATGGTCTAATCTTTAGTTATTTGTTTTTTAAACCTAGGCAAAGTTTGTATCATTGTCGTGTTTTCTCTGAGGATTCTGAATTCTCCCAATCTAGAAAATGAGGAACCCCCATTTTGTCGTTTGACTACAAATTTTGCTTAACTAATTTAATCTCGATGATATGCTCAATATTAATACTAAGATTATTGAGTGTCTCCACAAATTGGATTCAAGTGAGGACCAATATGGGCTTAAATGGAGCATGATGGTCAAAAATAGGATTTTAGTCTAGCCTTTTGATTATTAACTTATAAGACAATTTAAGGTCCACGTTGCTCTTGTTAAATTATGTTGTGTATGCCGCACTAGTTTGGTAACTTTTTTCATATATTTCTTGTACAGCTTGGGAGCCTTTGCTTGGACCAAACCAATGGTACTGCAAAATGGTACGTTTTCTTTTCTCATATAATTTGTACCTCTTCAACCTCAATTTTAAATCTCTTATTTTTTTACTTAATAGTGCATTATTTCAAAATTAAACAAAGCCTTAATGTTTGGTAACCATTGGTATGTTGGTCAGTAACTTGAAAAGAAAAAAATCATCCTTGTGGTCAACTATTTTAATTGTGATTTATTTTCTTTTCCTTTGTGGTGTTGTTAGCTGCATAAATTATATAAGCCAATCACGATTCAACATATGGCATGGGAAGGGCAATTTGGGAAGGTAATACTCACAATGTTCAAGGGATATAAGGTGATGTGGCCTAACGATTACTCACAATGTTCAAATTCAAAATCAGGAAGGAAGCCTAATTGCAAACATGGCGTAGTGGAGCTGACTGTGAGAGAGCATGATCAGTGATCATGGAGGGATATTTCGACGGTTAGGAGCCCACTTCGACGGTTATCATTGAGAAGTATAAATAGCAGAGAAGGCCCCAAAAGAGGACACAAACTCAGACCCAGAAACTAGTTTTTATCTACTTTATTTTCCTTCTAGTTTTTACAGTCCTTTACATTTCTACACTTTAAATTCCTGTATTGCACTTTATTCATGGAAGTAGTTTCGAATAGCTTGTTGCTGTAAATCTCTACGAGGCTGGGTCAGATCATTGTAAATTTTCATTTTTACTTAATGAAATGCTGCAATTGTTCTTCATTTAATTGTTGTTTGCTAAATTCTCCTAAACAAGCCACCTGTAAAAGTCCTCTTCATTGAGGTTGAAAGAACTAAAACACAATCGTCTGATAATTGATTGGCAACTAATTTTCTGTAAAGACTGATTGATCCTTACTAGCACGCTTAAAATTACAATACTAACCTTCGAAAGCCAAAAAGCCAACATATATTTTTGGCACGCCCGGTGGGACTAATTGAAATGGCTAGATGTAGGAGATAAAGAGAAAATGATCACCTAGAAGAAGGCGTGAAAGGAGAGGTAGAGGTACCTGATCCAGAGGATAATGTGATAACACATCCTATGGAAGCACCTATCTTAGAGACTGTGGTCGAACAAACTAGTAATGCAGAACATGCACCACGTGTCTAGAATAGTGGACGAGACCATGGAATTGGACCATCTACTGTTCCATCTATTCAACCAATGAATCCATGGGGAAACCTAGTAGATGCCATGGGACAGTAGTTGATGAACACAATGGAAAGATGGGCACTATCCTTTATGGATCGGATGAATACCCATCAACCAACTAACACAAGGCACACGGAAGAAATTTCAAATGTCCCTCAGCAAAGATTGGCTAGAGATAAACAGCCTATGCAAAGTAATGGACATACTAATAGTCAAACTAGTAATCAAAATTATGAAAGACCATCACTTCAGTCTTGGTATGAGCCTTTTTCGAGGCCTATGGTAAATCAAAATGCCTCACTACTTAATAGTGAAGCCATGCAAATTGGTGGATCTGAGCCAACACAAAAAAATGGCATGAGAATGTTTCTAAATCCCATGTTCGAAGCCATACCTGGCATAAGGGGGTTCACTAATCCTTTGTTCGAATTCGCACCCGGGGAGTTGGAAGGGTTTCCCGCGGCTGGAAGAGAAACAACACCTGTTCCTTCTATTACAGCACCTTTTCCAGGTCTTTTTGCAGGACAAGCTTAGAGAGGTCAAACATACCCTCAACAGCAGCCAGTCCCAAATATACCCCCTTACAGACCAAGAGGACCTCAGGCACAAGGTTTTCCACCAAATCCTGTGTTTGTTCCTCCAGTGGTAGTCCAACAAGCACAAAATATGGTTTCTAGGGACCAAATTGCTGACATTGTCAGAGAATTGTGTGGACCTATGGCTCGGGGGGTTCAAACTCCTGTGTATAGGAAGCCATATCCAGAATGGGTGGATAGGGTGCATGAATACCCAAGAGGGTTTAGAATACCAGACTTTATTCTCTTTTATGGGAATGGAAACCAGTCAACGGTGGAACACATTGCTCAGTTCGCAGCCCAATGTGGTGAATTTAGTAATAATGATTACATGAATTTAAGACTTTTTCCAAATTCTCTAACTGGGGCAGCTTTTGTATGGTATATTAACCTTACAACTGGCTCTATCCAAACCTGGCAGCAAATAGAGAAGGCATTTCATGCCCAATTCTTCCAAACAGAGCCAGAGGTCTCCATAGCAGACTTGGCAAAGTTGAGTCAAAAGCCTAATGAAAAGGCTGCTCAATTTATTGTCAGATTTAAGAGAGCACGAAACAAGTGTAGGGTTGTTTTACCAGAGCCTGAATTTGTGAGATTGGCTCAAAATAGTCTAGACTTTAGGCTTTGAAAGAAATTCGACTTAACTGAGTTTCGAGATTTAGTAGAATTAACCTATAAAGTGTCTAGATATGAATCATTACTGGAGGAAGAACAAAATTGAAGTAATGCATCATACAAGACTTATTATAGAGACCCTAACTACGAGATTGATGCAGCAGAAATCGTAGGGAAAAAGCCTATGACCTGCGAGGCATTAATTCATAAGGACACTACAATCGACCAGCAGTTTAAAAAAAAGACCTTCATAGGAAATATTCTTTTGATTTAACAAAGGCAGATGACATTTTTGATCATTTGCTTGCTGCGAATTTCCTAAAGCTACCAAAGGGGATTAAAATTCCTTCCCCAGAAGAACTTAAAGGAAAGATGCATTGTAAATGAAAAAAATCTTGGTCTCATTCAACGAAAAATTGTATTATTTTTCGGGACAGGATCCAAGAACAGATTTGAAAGAGGAGTTTGAAGTTCCCAACCAAAGCAGAAAAGGCTATGGGAATTGACACTAACCCATTCCCAGAGATTGGCGAAGCTGCAGCCAATGTTAGAATACCTGACTTCCAAAACCTATCCCTAAAAAAATTGGAGGAGGTAAATGTGCAGATGCACATTGCTAACCAAACTGTTGTTAAGAAAGATACCAGAAGTTCACCAGTAAATAGACAGAACTTTGCGGATCAAAAGGAGGACTCTAGTGAAGAGGCATTGGACGATGATTCTCTCGAGGCGGCTGTCATACAAAGGATGTGTCCCAGATGTAGATTAAGTTATAAATGGTTGAAGGGCCTCCCAATAGATGGGAAACAGTACTGCAGGGATGTGCAGAGATGTGCAGAGATGCCCTAAACCAACCAGTGCTTACAACAAGAGACCATACCCAACTGGTCCCAGACAACAGTCATTCTTAGTTGAACCATCAGCTACTAAAGCGCATTCTAAGGGTAAGAGACCTATGCATGAGGTCAGGCCACCCAACTATTATAGGATAGAAGGTAGCTATCCTAAGAAGAGGCTCGAAGTGGGTTTAAGTCATGGAACCAGAACTAAAAATTGGCTCCCAAGATCAGCCTCAAGCATACTAAAAATTGGCTCCAAAGATCAGCCTCAAGCAAAATGCAAGGTAATTACCCTGACAGAAGGCCTGAATTAGGCCCAAGACAAGGAATCAGGGTCAAGCAGTGGCCTTCACAGAAAGCTTCGAAGCTAGCTTCGAGGACAGAAGGAGCTAATTCAATAATTTAACTAGTACGTTCATAGGTCCCTAAGGTTCCAGATTGGTTTGTCATGCAGAATAAACTAAAGGAAATACCTACCTAGAAAAATGCTTTTAGAGACTAGGGTAGAATGATTAAACCTCCTTTGACGGTTCTAAACAATTAGGTATTGCTAAAACACCCAAAAATAAAGGAACCATATATGGTTCCAGCGATCTCCAAGTCTCAAAGAAAAAAGATCCAACAAAGGTATACCCAGTTTCAGAGGGACCAGAAACAAAGTGGAGAAAGTTCTTCCTTGGCTCAATCAAAGGGCCAAGTAGAAGGAAAAGAAGGCCCAAAATTGGCTCCTCAAAACAAAAGAAGCGCCAGCAGGGAACAGTTGGCTACAGTTCACACTGAACTGACAGCCAAGGAAAGATCCACCTTAGCAGGTCTTGAAAAGGCCTTAATGGAACGCGACACTGAGACAGAAGGAGAAGTACAAGTAAGCCAAAGTAAACAAATGGCTGAAGATGAAATGTTTGAAACCTTCATGGTTGAACATACTTTTTTGGTCAAAAAACCAGCAGGTGTGAAACACTCGAAGGAAGTCACCAGTACTGAAGTGCTAGAGTGCAGCATGGAAGATGTTTCCGAAGTAACTAAACAAGTTAGTTTGGAAAAGCAACAAGTGGAGCCATAGGTTCAGTTTGGCTAATTTCCTCCAGTATTAGTAAACATGGTACACATACTGCAGCAGGAGTTCCAAGCTGAAGATGGAAACAAAGAAGGTCAAGAGATTGACCCTATTCCAGTTTCTAGTAAAGATTCACAAGTTAGTATGGTTCAAGATGAATCCGAAGTGGCCACACCAATGGAAACTGAGAATGAGAGTGAGGAAGAGGTAAGTATTAATCTCTCATATCCTTTTGAGTATCCAACAACATCCATGACACAACATGTCAAGCCCTTGTATATCAAGGCTTTTTTCGATGGGATACAGATGAATAGGGTATTTGTGGATAATAGAGCAACGGTGAACCTATTTCTGAAATCTTCTTTGAAGAAGTTAGAGAAAAGGAACCCCAGATTAATCCCAACCAGCATAACCATTGATGGTTTTACTGGAGATAAACAAATGGCTCAGGGTATTTTGCCCATCAACCTAAGTGTAGGAACCAGAGATTGCATGACTGCATTCTTTGTTATTGACAATAATGCTAAGTATAATGCTCTACTTGGTAGGGATTAGATTCGCACCAAAAAATGTGTGTCTTTCCCTCTACATCAGAAGATAATGATGGCCTTGTGCAATGGAGAGACAGAGAAGATCAATGCAGATCCTCAACCCTTTGTCACTTGTGCTGACTTTGCAGAGGCTAAGTTGTATACTGAAGGAGTGACACCACTCAGTATATTGAGAAAACCTGATGGTTCAGTCGAAGTGACAACTAATGAGAAAGTAGCACACCTGAAGCACTTGGTACAGGAGAGTGCTGATGAAGAATTCGTCATCAAAGATGATAATGATGCCTGGTTGTAAGCAAGAAGATAAAACCCAAGAAGCCAGACCTTTCGCTTTAATCAAGTTCACAGTATTGGACTTAAAAACAATAGTCCAAAAGGTTCAGGAACAAGAGAGGGAAGCCATGGTAGTTAGCTGTAAGCATAAACAACAACAGGTCAGACCTTTGACCTTTGATAAATACTGTGCATTGGACATCGAAACAAAAGTCCAAGAAATATAGGATGAAGAAGCCTTACGAACAAACTTTGTCTATGAGGAGGAAGGCAAAGATGTGGAAACAGAGAAAATGGGAGCAAAACAAAGCAAAGAAATTGCTTCGAAGACAAAAGAAATCAAAAAAGAAGCAATAGTGAGTTCTCAGATACAAGACCCCTTGGAAGAGGTTAATTTAGGGAAGAGTTCTACACAGCAACCCACCTATATCAGTGCTTGGTTAAGTGCTCTTGACAGGGACCAATTGTTGGCAATTTTATAGAGATATAAAGATTGTTTTGCATGATCTTATAATGAACTGACAGTATTGGATAGGTCATTGGTGGAACATAGGCTCCCTATGAAGCCTAATTTCAAGCCATACAAGCAAAAGCCAAGAAGGATGAGTCCTGAGGTGATTCAGAAGGTCAAGGAAGAAATTCTTAGGATCCTTAAGGTAAGCTTTATTAGAACAACCAAATATGTTGAATGGCTATCTAATATTGTGCCTGTAGTTAAAAAGAATGGTAAAATGAGGGTATGCATCGATTTTAGAAACCTGAATTTAGCAACTCCGAAAGATGAATACCCCATGCCCATAGTAGATTTATTGGTGGATAGTTCAGCAAGGCGCAAGATTTTATCAATGATGAATGAGCACTCTGGTTATAACCAAATCTACATTGCAGAAGAGGATATCCATAAGACAGCATTCAGATGTCCTGGGAACATTAGCACCTTCGAATGGATTAAAATGCCATTTGGCCTCAAGAATGCTAGGGATACATATCGAAGGGCTATGAACACTATCTTTCATGATCTCATTGAAGGATATTTAGAGTGTTACATTGATGACATTGTAGTGAAGTCTCAATCCATGGGGGAACATCTATTTCACTTAGAAGCAGCTTTCGAAAAAATGAGAAAGTTCAAGTTGAAGCTTAATCCTCTCAAATGTGCTTTTGGTGTATCAGTTGGAAACTTCTTGGGCTATGTAGTACACAAAAAGGGAATACATATTGATTAAAATAAAGCCAAAGCCATCATTGAAACCAAGCCTCTATCAAGTAAGAAAGAAGTACAAAAGTTCCTTGGACAGGTTAATTTTCTTCGAAGATTTATTTCTAACACTGCAGAGAAAACTAAAGTATTTTCTTCCTTATTAAGGTTGAAAGATGAAGAGGAGTTTGTGTAGACAGCAGAGCATCAAACTGCTTTCGAATGAATCAAAGCGTAATTGGCCAAGCCTCCAGTACTGATGCCACCAAAGAGTGATAAGCCCTTGAAGTTGTACATTGCTGCAGCAGAAGATTCACTGGGAGTTTTCTTAGCCCAGAATAATGAAGAAGGCAAAGAGCAAGCAGTTTATTACCTAAGTAGGTTCTTAAATTCTTGTGAATGTAAATATTCAGCTGTGGAAAAGCTGTGCCTTGCATTGTATTTTGCTGCAATGAAACTAAGATACTATCTTTTACCTACAACTTTCTTGGTAATTGCAACCACAGATTTGGTTAAGTATATGTTGTCTAGACCTATGTTGAGAGGAAGAATTGGCAAATGGATATTAACTATATCAAAATTTCATCTAGAATATGTCCTCCAAAAAGTAGTAAAAGAATACGTTTTAGCTAATTTCTTGGCAGATCATCCATGTCAGACAGAAAGCCAAGAGATAATGGATCTTGGTATGATTAATATTGAACCATGACAAATGTGGTTTGATGGATCAAAAGCCAACGATCTAACTGGAATTGGTGTGGTGATTAAGTCACCACAGGGGATAGAAACCACACATGGTTTCAGAGTTAATGGAATTACTTGTTCCAATAATCAAGCTGAATATGAAGCTTTAATAATGGAACTGGAAATACTTATTGGATTACAAGCTCATGCAGTTGATATATTTGGAGATTCTCAATTGGTGATTAACCAAGTGAAAAGAATTTTCAAATGTCAAAGTGCAAGTATGTTGCCATATTATGTTGTTGCATTACATTTGCTTTCTCAATTCCAGATAGCAAATGTGACTTATGTCCCAAGATTCATGAATAACAAAGCCAATGATGTGGCTCAAAAAGCTTCGAATTTCAGGAGAAGGGATAACACTCAAATGAACATAAGTCAAGCAACATATCAAAAAGTAATACCACCATTAACTAAAAGGAATGTGGTGTTAGAAGTCAATCATAATGACTTACAAGAACAAGATTGGAGATATCTAATAATGCAGTACCTAACTGGCCCATCTTTGAAAGCCAGCAAAAAAATCAAATTACAATCTATGCAATACATAGTATATGGTAATGCTCTTTAAAAAGGAGGAGCAGATGGGTTATTATTTGAATGTTTAGGGCCAAAGGAGGCATTGACAGCCATGGCTAAAGTTCATGAAGGTATCTGTGGTGCTCATCAGCTTGATATAAAGATGAGATGGCTGCTTCGAAGATATTCCTATTATTGGCTAACCATCCTTAAAGATTGTATAGAGTATACTAGAGGTTGCCAGGCATGCCAAAAGCATGGCACAATAAGACATGTACCAATAACTGATTTGCATACAGTTGTGAAGCCTTGGTCGTTTAGAAGGTGGGCTATGGATATGATAGGAAAAATACATCCACCCTCTTCGAAGCATCATTGTTTCATCTTAGTGGCTACAGACTACTTCACTAAATGGGTCGAAGCTAAACCATATAAGGCTATAGACCAAACTGAAGTTATTGGATTCATTAAAGGTCTGATCCACAGATTTGGCATCCCACAGACTATAACTGTTGATAATGGGACTATATTTGATGGGAAGATAGTAAAGTCTTTTGTGGCAAAGTTTAGAATTAGCCTTGTTAATTCTACCTCCTATTATGCACAAGCAAATGGTCAAACAGAATCATCCAATAAATCCTTGAAAAAAGGAATACAGAAAGTTGTGGAATACAATCCCAGGTATTGGCATAACTTACTGTTGGATGTATTATGGGTTTATAGGACTTCTCCAAGATCAAGTACAAGAGTTACTCCTTATGCCTTAGTATATGGGCGTGATGCAGTGTTACCTGTAGAAATTAACATCAAGTCCTTAAGGGTGAGATGCTAGGGTCAGTTAGTTCCTGAGCAGTACCATCAGAGTATGTGCTTAGAATTAGAGAATGTGGATAAAGTTAGAATTTTGGCATTAAATAGCATTCTTTTTCAAAAGCAGAAAGCAACCAAAAACTATAATAAGAAAGTCAAGCACATTAGCTTTGATGAAGGTGATTTGGTATGGAAGACAATACTCCCAATAGAGATTAAAAGTCATAAGTTTGGCAAATGGTCAAATAATTGGGAAGGACCATATCAAGTTCATAGAGTCTTGCCTTGGGGAGCATATCATTTAAGAAATTTGAATGGATATATACACCCTAAAAAAATTAATGACAGGTATTTGAAGCCTTATTATCCAACTGTGTGGGAGACATAAAGAGTATAGTAAGTGCTAAACAAAATAAGCATGAAAACACTCAAAAAATAAATAAAGATTTTATTTCATAAGAAGTTGAATACATGCAGCCATAGATTGGCCCAAAAGTCAGTATAATGTTTCAGTTGTTCCTTTACAATTGACTTTCTACTCTTAAGAGATGAGAACAACTGAATGGTCGTAGTCATCTATTGCTTTTGATCAGCTAGTCCTTGGTTAGTAATGTGCAGCTTGGTGGCAGTTCAATCCAAAGCCAGGTTGACTGCTGATAACTCTTCTTCTAGTTGAGCTTTCTTTTCCAAAAGTTGGGCTCGAAATTGGGAGACAGAGGAATATTGTTCTTTCAATTCAAACACTTCAGCATGTACCTGAGAAACAAATTTTTAGTCTCAACAATTTCTCCTCTGCAGCTTTGTCAACGTGATAGATGTTGATATAAAAGTCAATGGCAGCTGCTACCTGAGATAAATGACTTGAAATAGCCATGCTGGATTGCTCAATAACCTTGCAACACTGGAGGAAATAATTCTTGATAATAGGTCTTTGCAAGGCTTCGAAGGGGGTCCTTGAGAACAATGTCAGCAACTCCAAACAGCTATCCAAATCTAGTGAAGGCAAGGAAGTTCTACTAGTGGTTGAAGAGCTCTCAAAAATTTCCAAGAGAGAATCAACCAGGACCAATGGCTCAGTTTTATTGCTAGCTGTTGGAATGGTAGAAGGCATGTCAAAAAGGTTAGCTAGTCTTGCTTCGAAAATGTCCACCTCTTCCGTTGACATGGTTGGTAGAGAAAGGGCTCTGGTAGAAGGAAGAGATGGATGCGTAAGGATAGGAGAAGAAGATGAAGTATCCCTAGCAGTTTTCATAGTCTTAGCTACCAGTAGGTCAAGAGAAGATGGATTGGAGCTAGATAGGGTTAGTAGACAAGGAACTGGTGAGCTACCAGTGTTTTCTCTAAGGGAATCAGCTATCATTGGGAATGAGGTAATAACTAGAATTTCCTCAGGAGGGGAAGGAGCAGCAAGGCTTGAAGGGAGAGTAAATTGGGCTAAGTTAAAGGATAGGAGAGGAAGGTATGGAGTTAAGCCAAAGGATAAGGACACAGGAATGCTTTGTCTCAAAAAAGGTATGAAAAGTGTAGAACCAGGAAATGGGAGTATTGCTTGAATGGGCTCCACATTTCGAGGCATTGCTTCTGATAGTCTTTCAACTTTAGATGAAACTGAAGAAGTCCTTATTGAAGGAAAAGGCAAAATAGTTGTTGCTGCAAAAGAAGAAATACGAAGCAATGTTAAGTTTCAATATCAAGAACTTGAGAAAGAAAATTAGAGACACAAAAGGAAGTTACTAGTTTCAGAAGTGGCAGCAATGGTTAGAGAGCTGCGAAGAGTATAATGTTCAGCAGTTTGCTGTTTCCGTGCAGTTTCTTTTTGGAGTTCATTAGCAGCAGTAGTTTCATCCATAAGTATCTACTGTTGTCTTTTCTTCTCAACCCTCTGGAACATACTGATTTCTTTAGAGTGTTCTGCTTCCACTGCTTTAACAGATGCTTCGTGAATGAGGTCCCCAATGAAATCAGAGAGAGAGACTGTCATTTTCTTCTTTCTTTTTAACAGTGCCTCATGCTCTTTTTCTACTTCTTCTTTCTCTACGTGAGCCTCAGGTACCATTTCTTCAGGATCAAGTAAAAGCTTTCTTTTGCTTTGTTGTTTCTGTTTGCTCTTAAGGAGATTTAAAGCTTGAGCTCTTTGAGGAGTCTCCTTGTGAAGCACCTGCGCCACCTGCACTAAGGAAGGAACTATAAGTAAAAAGCAAAAGTATCACAAAAAGGAGAAAAGAAAAGAAACTGCAGTGCATACTTTTCTTCGAAGTAGCTCGAGTAACTCTAAGAGGAGGTAAGGCAGCAGAAGTAGACTTTGTAGTAGCCAGGGTAGGAATTGGGACAGCATGAGCAGTGGAGGAAGTAACCACTCCAGTCCCTTTAGACTTGACTTGAGGCACGTCTAGTACCATTAATAGATCTTGAGGAGAAATGGCCAAGTGCACTTCCATATTGATCATCCACCAGTTCTGGTACCTTTTCAGTATATTGCTGTGAGGTATGAAGAGTAGGTACTCAAAATCAATTAGGTCTTGAATAAATTTCGAAGTTGCTTCTTCCAATCTGGATCTTAGAACCTTCAAATCTCTGCTGGCAAGGTTTAAATTGGATTGATTGCAGAGAGGGATAGGGACCCCCTGTGAGAGTCCAAATTGCCTAGCAAATTGAGCAGGACAATAGGGCTCAAAGATGCACTTATAAGCTCTGGGGTTCATAATACCAATGAATAGTTCCCTAGGGATCAGAATAGAAGCCCACATGTTTTTGTGCTGAGGCATAGAACAGAACCTATCACTCAAAAAGGTCCTTAGCCAGGCTGGGCCAATATTGGTAGCTTCGAAGGGGCGGAAGGTATGAGAAGAAGGGGAAGCTGGAAGTTGGTGAAAAAAAAAAGTAGAAGGAAAAGTTTGAAGGATAAAGTAAAACATTGGCTAACTTCATACCATGAGTGGTAGGGTTTGGCGCCAAGAACTTTAAGCATTTGGATTGCAAACAATGAAGTATGCAAAAAGTCAAAGTTGGAGTATCCAAAATAGGCCTCCTTGATTGACATCCATGGGTTTTTCACAAAAGAGGGAACAAGCTATAAACATGACCCAAAACATATGGAGCTAAGGCCACTTTTCTTTGTAAAACAAAGGCTTTGGCAAGAGGGGCAAACTCAGGCATGATCCTCTGAGAAGAAGTACAGACAAGGAATTTGCAAAGCCAATACAATAAAAAAGAGAAAAATTCCCTATCAGTCATAAGGCCTTCTCTTTTGTTCTCAACCTTGACAAAGTCACTATAGGATGAGTTCAAAGGGGGGAGAGAAAAAGGGGTTTTGAGGTCAGGATAGTCTGGTCCGATGGGGGTACTAATAGGGAATAATCCTAACAGATGGCAGATGTCAAGGATGGTAAGAGCCATCATCCCCGTATCTAAATTGGAAGAAATTGAAAGCAGAATTCTAAAAACAAAGAGCAGTTGGTATTAAAAATGGGTCTTCTGAAATGGTGAACCTGGACAATTGAAGGGCGTTGAAGAGGTGAAGCTCCTGAAGATCTAGTGTCCTAGCAAGAACGACCCGATCATACCATTCCTCCCACTCTAGTCTTACTGTGGGCCAGCAGCGATGGGGGTTGGTTCATCCTCTAGTTTCCCCAATCAAGACCGCCTTCATAAAGGAGGCAATGATCCTCTAGATGTGGATACAGAGCTGGACGCTTAGTGGGAATCTCCTTAAAAATGGGCCCAAGTACTTATTCTTGTTGTTCATGGCGACGGAGAATAAAGATGTGCCCATCGATAGCACTTTCCTTACCAGCCTTGTATTTCTCACACTCTTCAGCAATGATCCTTTTTAAGGCTATGGATGGACTCGCACACTCCACAACCGGTATTTTCAAGGAGGAAGAAGCCATTGACAGGAGTTTTTTCAGAAGACGAAGTTGAGAAAGAGGGTAAGGGAAAGGAGAAGTCAATAGAGATAAAGGGTTTGCGTGTTAGGCGAACAAGTGAACTAGAAGGACGAAATAAAAGGGTTTTTAAACCTTTCTGTCAGAAAAATACCCAATCATTTTAAGTGGATAGAATTCATAAAGAAGTACTAGAGGTACGGATGTGAGAAGTTTCTCTCAATATTGATAATTTGGGAGGGAAACGTATCTCAAATACTAATATTGGCTTCGAAATCAAATGTTTGGCTTCGAAGGAAAGCTTTGGCGCCAAAATCAGGTGACAAACATTCATCTAGAGCTTTGAAAGTAAGAAGTTGACTTCGAAGCACATTTCATACCTAAAAGTACAGGAGTGCCCAGATATGTGTTTACTTCAAGAGGATTGAAGACTTGCTTTTAGGTTTCTTGTTGAAAGTAAAATTCTTCGAAGTAAAGTTGAAATACTCTGCGGTTAGAATTTGTTTGTTCTAAGACTTCGAAGTGACATAAAACCAATATTTGGTTAAGAAGTGAAGAATACAAAGGGAATCATTTTTTTTTTTTTAAATAAAACATTGCAATCTTTAAAGGAAGTTTCCATACTTTAGAAAATGTAGACTGTTTGTTCGAAGCAAAAATAGTTGATTCGAAACTAATTGATTATGTTAACCATATGATTGGGAAAAGAAGACCTAAGGCAAAGGTTATCAATTACACTCCATATGTTAGGGAAGTTCAAATTAGGTTTCCAGTATTCCATTGGATATGTTCAAATCAGGTTTCGAAGGACAAATTGGTGAATTCAAAGCTATGATTTTATTTGTTCTTAACAAATAGAATAAAATCAGACCACGCTAGGTGAAAAAAAGAAAACTCAGCTTTACTAAGATGAAAGTGATTACATCAGAAGCCCTTTTTGGCTACATATCCAATTTCATAAAAATAAGGAATAAAGAAAATGACAAGGTCATGAAATTTGCTCCAACAGTGGTCAATGAATTTCTATTCCTTTTTTATTCTGTCTTCTATCTTCTCCAAGCTAGGTTGCTGAAGCTAATATGCTTTTATTTGATAAAAAAGTTTTTCAGCTTTTATTTCAAACTCTGTTTCCTTCAGTCCTTGTTCTATCTCATCCATATCTAAGTCATCCCAGTAGGCAGAGTCTTTATTCTTGAAATCATTATACTCGTCAATAAGGTTCTCTGCTTTATACTGGGTATGAATTCGACAGGTTGAGATTTTGTCCAAAGATTGAGTGGCGGCTACAAAAGTTTGGTGCCAATGAAGAAGCAGTGGGAGTTGATCCAAACATATTTGAAGCTCTTCTTGGGCAATGGGGTTGAGGACATGACCCCAGGTCATAACATCACCAGCCCATCAAAAGTTCTTAAGAGGAACATCACCCTCAAGAACATTGAAGGGCAAGTGAGAAAATGCCGCAAGTAGAAGCTGAGCTTGATATCGCTCAAAGATAGTGGGGGGAGCTGGAGGTTCATATGAAGGAAGAAACTGGTTCTCGAAGAGAATAAATCTCATTTCTTCCAGCCAGTGAGGGTTTTGCAGAAGAGGGGGTGCAGGAGTGTCCATCTTGAAAAAAGAAGGGAACTGGGGGTTGTTCACGCATTTAAGCCAGTCAGAAGAGCAAAATTTTTCCCTCTGGGCTAAGAATGATGGGATGTACCCTTGGGCTTCCTCTGGATGACGAGTGGCTTGCACTATCTTTGTAGGCATGGAGGATGTGTACCATGCTATGAGTAAGTTGTCTTCCAAATTACGTCGGCGGTCAATGGATACATATGGGTAAACCACCGAGCTCCGAGCAAAATGAGAGAAAGATGGAAGATCAGCGAATTCGACGAAGTGATGATTAATTCGCTCTCTCAGCTTGGATTCCTCAGGTTCTGGCCAGCTACCCCAGCCAGAAGCCTTAGAAGAAGAAGAAGTTGCAGCCTCATTCCACGCAGAACGTTTTGGGTTAGAAGAAGAGCTTTCAATATCCATGTTTGTAAAGTTTTGGGTTAAAGAATTATGAACAATAGGTTCATAATCCAAAGGTCGATAGTTTGTAAAAGCTTCCATAACTTGAGTATATGGAGATGGATAAGTATGGCTAATAAATGCATGAAAATTCTTTTGACGGCAAACATCATTATCTAACGACTCCTCGTATGCTCGATCTATGTCAAAGAAAGTTTGTTTGGCCATGCGAACTGTATCAGTCTTTTCGAATGCTCAGATAGTGGGAAATGTTCAAGGTGTAGAAAAGAATTTAATGCAGTCGGTTGCAGTTCTAAGAAGATGTGAAACCCATGCACATCCTAGGACGTGGATGAAGTGTTTTGATCTATTAATATCACCAAGTATTGGGTATATTAATGTGGGGGGTAATGTTGGTTGCATAAATTATATAAGCCAATCACGATTCAACATGTGGCATGGGAAGGGCAATTTGGGAAGATAATACAAATCGTCAACCATAGTCAGACACGTGTTAACCCATACTGGTAATAATGGGTCTGCGTAGCACTAGAATGATCGAGAGATATAAGGTGATGTGGCCTAACGGTTACTCACAAGGTTCAAATTCAAAATCGTGAGGGAAACCTAACTGCAAACATAGCGTAGTGGAGCTGACTGTGAGAAAGCATGATCAGCGATCATGGAGGGATATTTTGACGGTTAGGAGCCCACTTCGACGATTATCATTGAGAAGTATAAATAGCAAAGAAGACCCCAAAAGAGGACACAGACTCAGATCTAGAAACCAGTTTTTATCTACTTTCCAGTTTTTATAGTCCTTTACATTTCTGCACTTCAAATTCCTGTATTGCACTTTATTCATAGGAGTAGTTTCGAATAGCTTGTTGCTGTAAACCTCTACGAGGCTGGGTCAGATCATTATAAGTTTTCATTTTTACTTAATGAAATGCTGCAATTGTTCTTTATTTAATTGTTGTTTGCTAAATTCTCCTAAACAAGCCACTAGTAAAAGTCCTCTTCATTGAGGTTGAAAGAACTAAAACAACAATCGTCTGATAATTGGTTGGCAACTAATTTTCTGTAAGGACTGATTGATCGTTGTTGGCACGCTTAAAATTACAATACTAACCTTTGAAAGCCAAAAAGCCAAGAGGTGTGTTTTAATTATTTGTAGGGTGGGAATGCCTCTGGGGAAGAGAGTGACAACATTGATTGGGATATTGAAGATGGACTAGAAATTCAGAATTTTCCTTTGTCTTCCTGTTCAAGTTTGACAAATCGTGGTGGAGAAGCTATTGTATGAGCTGGAGAGGTAAATATTGAAGGGAGCTCACCCTTAACAAGTGGCATGAATATAATATTTTTGTTGAAACCTGTCTGTAAAATCTACTACCTTGTCATTCTTGCTGAATGTGCTTGAGACGATAATTTATTTTTTTCAAAAATGGCTTGTAAGATGAAGTTATTTTTTATATGTTCTATATTTCTCTCTGTTTTGCAACACCTCAAGAATTTATGTTTGACATTTGTTTTATCAAAATTCTGATGCATCACATAATGCCTATGAACTACACTAGGTTTTGGAAGAGATGAAATGAGGACATTGCTGAAGTTTTGGTGTTCCAGCTTCATTTTCTAAGAATCAACATTCTAATTCATAGTGGATATCATAACTTCTTGAATCCCTAAAAAACGATTGGTTGAATTTGCTCATACACGGCATCGTGGTGCTACTTCATCTGGCTATATTAACCATTTTTTTTGTAAACATGGAACATACTCTTCAATTTAATGAAATCTGTCAAAAACTCGTTCACTAATATGAACTCAATGATAAAAGGTCAAAAAAGAGATAGAACGGTGCTATGAGCTCATTCATAGGCTAGGAAAGGGAGTCGTGTATTTGGGTTCTTCGAGGATGGGACCAACTCATCCGCATTACTTGCAAGCACTGGAATTGGGGAAAGAGGTTAACCTTTCATGTATATACTTATTCATGTAGATGTATATGGAGTGTGGAACTGCAAGTGAACAACACAAGATACATTGTAGAATTCAATTTTTTCAGCCCAAAATTTATATGGATTGTATAAGCCTACTTATTATTTTCTGTAGATTGCAATTCTCTTGAATTGTACTTCATGGACAGGGGCTGGTCTAGGTCTCTTGGATGTTGCTATGAAAGGTGCTTTGCAAGCAGGATTAAGATAAGCAAAGAAGCTGGCAAATGGACTGCTACAAATTTCCATCCATAGTTACCTTCAGAAACGTATCTTACATGCAGGTAAATACAACATTTTAGGTTCTATGGTCTATTTGGAACGGTGTCTTCTTTTCACTCACCCAGAAATTAGTATGGTTGGACTCACATATAGGGATGGCAATGGGAGTTAATGAGGTGGATATTAATTCTCCATCTCCATTCTCCTATAATAAATTTTCTCCATTCCCCATTTCTGATTCCTCATGGGTACCACCCTCCCCATCTCCTAATGGGTTTAGATTTTCCCCAACCCACTTTGACCTCCATTTTTATTTTATTTTATTTTTTAAGATTCACAACAAAAGCTAAATATACATTCAATTTTTTATTTATTTATTTATTTTTAGTTTTTATTTTTGTAAAGGTTCACAACAAAAGCTAAATATACATTCAATCTTATTTTATTTTATTTGGTTCAACAACAAAATCAAATACACATTAATTAATTAATTAAAATTTTGTTTTAAAATAATAAAATATATAATTTTGAGACAATCAAATAAGTTTTAATAATTGAAAAAAACATGTAGAAGAACGTGGAAGATTTAAAAAAAAATTTACAAACATCTCTATTTCTCTCCCCTATAATGTTATAAGAGCCCGTTTACAATGTTATAAGAACCTGTTTGAAGAAATAAAATGTGAAAGAATCTGTTTGAAGAAAGTGTTATCAGACCCACATTAAATTGCATTAGGGCATAAAGAAGGAATTGTTTGTTGATCTCTACCAACCAACACTAATACAGAGCTATCCATGTTTATCCCAACAATAGCGCACACAAAAAAATAAAAAAATTATAACAAATCAAAATGCACAGTGATGATCCTAAAGACAGAACCAACAAAATCATGTCACAAAACTCTTTGCCAACCAAAACCCACATATGGATGACTTCACTCTAAATACACATGTATGTCAAAGTATCTATCTGTGTAATTCTGAACATCATAAATGAATTGCACAAAATTATTAAAGTAGTTAGATGTTCATAGTAAGGCTTAATTCAGCTAGAAGCAAAACACACTAAACTCCCAATGCACATTCTTTAGCATTTCAGCTTCCAATTCAACAAAGAGCATTCTTTGACATTTCAACTTTAAGTCTTTACAAGTTTCTTACAGTAGCAACACTCCAGCAGCAGCAGCATTCCAATAGCAACAACGCTCCAGCAACAAAACCTACACAAGGGTAATAAAGATCAAAGAAAAAAATGTTGCTCTAAATTCTGACATTATCAATGCTTAAAAATCCTGGAGAACATAAATAAATAAATAAGACTAGGAATTGCAAACTCATATAACTAAACTCAACTCTAGAAAATAAATAAAACTTCTCAAAACAAGAAAAAAAAACTCAACCCCACTTGGTCTTGGTTTAATAATAAGCCTTTCTTTTTGAAAGAAGTAACTATAAAACTTCAAATATGAGCCTTTCCTTTTGAAGCTCAAAAAAGAGTTAGACCTGAATTTCCAAACACGGCCAAATTCTGGATAAATCAATGACATTTACATTCCAGGTGGGTTAAAAAGTCTCATTTTTTTTTCTTTCTCATAAGTCTATAGAAGTTATCTTAGTGCTAACTTTTAAAGTAAAATTGCATTGCAGTTCATTAATGAAACAGTCAGGCTCACAAATATAGTTCCAGCAATTTTCAGAAAAGCACTAAAAGAAATTAATTATAAAGGTATGTCCATATACAATTAAGTGGTCAATTTCTATCAATGCCAATAGCTTTGAATTTATTCCTACAAAGAAAAATACATCCAATTTGACATACCTTAGCATAAAAATTGGGATAAATGCAGGTTATACCATTCCAGCTGGTTGGGTAGTTATGGTCTGTCCTCCATCTATACACTTGAACCTTGCCAAATATAAAGATCCCCTTGACTTCAATCCATGGAGATGGGAGGTAAATTGATTATTCCAGAATTACATGCTTTCTATTTTATTTACTATTTGATTTTTACCCACAATCCGTTAATTGCTAAGAGCATACTGAATTCTCATATCTTATTAAAAAAATGAATAAACGAATGATATACAGGGAATGGAATTTAATGGTGCATCCAAACATTTAATGGAATTCCAACAGTGCTCTTAATTTAACATTGCAACTTAGAATGCCTTTCATCACAGAATGACTTGCAATGAACCTCCTGATTATCATCACTGTATCTACTAATATACTGTATGTGGCAGCTAAAGTAGAAAAACAAAAGAAAAACAAAACATTTCCTTCAGTTCAATATGTATATAACACAAAAGTAATTGCTAATCAACACTACACATATCACATAATCATTGAAAAACCTCGAGTTGATTATATGTTGTTTTTAAACTTTGAGAATATAGGTTAATTGTTTGTCTTTGGTTTTGACACATTAAATACAATGACTATCAATCACATAGTGTGTTCATCAACAACCACATGTTAAAAATAAAATAAAATAACAAAGAATTTCAATCGTCAAATAAGCTCTTTTCCAACTAAAATTTGAAATTTTTTCAGGTACCCATTAAAAAACAATACACTAAAGATCTCAAATTAAGCAGCTAATATGAATTGGGAAAGAGGGGAATTTGGGGATATTTACATAGATGAAACTCCCTAGTTACTCTGTTTTCATGCTGAGAAAGAGTAAGAAAGATAAGACAAGGTCTATAATCTTTCATCTAATTCTACAATTCCATGAATTGTAATCTCCAATTTCAACTACCCAACCAATTATTAACCCTCTATCATCATGATGGTCAGAAAAATAATAGAACAGAGATTCACAAAGATAAAAATCCGACTTAGCCTCCGTTTGGGAAGTGGGTTGGCTTTTTAGGTTTCTGACTTTTTTGGCTATATGAGCCTGGGGCTCAAAAGCCTGGTTTGGGAAGGACTTTTTGGCTTTTTTGACTTTTTGGCTTTTTAGTGAGGTGTCATCCTGTTAAATTACCAAACTGCCCTTTTTGGCTTTTTTATTTTTATTTTTTATTTTGGGTTTGGATTTCCCATATTTTGCTTTATATATTTATTTATTTCTTTATTTTAATTTTGGGTTTGGATGTGGCGTTTTTTGCTTTCATTGTTTTTTTTTTTTGTTTTAATTTTTTTATTTTGGGTTTGGATTTGGCGTATTTTGCTAAATTTTTTTTTATTTTTTTAAATTTACGTTTTTGTCTTTGTTTTTTTCTTTTTACATGAATTAGTTCTTTTTCTTTATTTTTATTGGTATAGAAGCAGTTGTTTTTGTTATTTATGTGTTTCATTTATTTGTAAATTACGTGGCGAATGATGATTTATGTTTTCATGTTTTTTTTTTAAATGTTTTTGAATGAGGCGTATTTTTTTCGGTTTTTTTTTTAAAATTTACGATTTTGTCATTTTCTTATTCACTCACATTAACTTTTTATTTTAAATTTTAAAAAAATGGATTAAGCATTTCCGATCTTGTGAATTTTGGTTTTTCAGAGTGCGGCACGTCACCAACTGGAAGGGGGTATATCCCCGTGTAAACACATACATATTGTACATGATAATATATTTCAATACAGTCTGTTCCACGTGTGTCATTAGTAATGTTACAACCCTACGGAAATTAGGTCGACTATTATATATTTCCTAACATTCCGTTATTACGCATGTAACATAATTTGTCGTGCATATGAAGGCGCACCAATGCCATATGTGGGTCCTCATCCCCAACCATTAAACCATCCTCGTCATGTTCAACTTCTGGTATGGCATTTACTATTGTCATAGCCTCTTCCTCATCACAGATTGGGTGAACAGTTGTTGGGTTACCTGTGTTGCGCCGTATATAATTATGTAATGCCATTGACGCACCTACTAACTAAACTTGCACATTTGCAAAGTCATACCGAGGCATGTCTCGAATAAACCCCCATCGATTTTTCCAGGCACCGAAGGTGCGTTCCACCACACTGCGTAAGGACGAGTGCACTTTGGTAAATAATTCCCTTGGCGTGTTTGCCGTCCTATTCCGTGCAATACGTCGAAATTCTTGTTGGTGGTAACGGTGGCCTTTGAATGGTGCTAAGTACCCTGTCCGGTTTGGATAACCAGAATCGACAAGATAATATTTGCCTGCAGACATGACAACAATGTATGACACCTAAAATTTGTACAGAGAACCCCCTAAATCCAC
This sequence comes from Camellia japonica, assembly GCA_030407325.1. Taxonomy (NCBI): domain Eukaryota; kingdom Viridiplantae; phylum Streptophyta; class Magnoliopsida; order Ericales; family Theaceae; genus Camellia; species Camellia japonica. The sequence goes on along the minus strand of JAPPVO010000013.1, from coordinate 123,055,482 downwards.
AAACATCGGCATGTGTTACCTTCGTCAGGATGTGGGAATGGGACATTGTCATTAGTTAGTATCTCATTGAATATGCGACTATCATGCATACTTCCTTCCCATCCGCACGAAATGAATATGAAACACATGTCAAAATCGACTGCGGCCATAATATTTTGCATGTGACAGTATTTCCTACCGAAATATGTTGCTGCATCTGGCCCCGTAACCCATGCACTTACATGTGTTCCGTCTATTGCGCCAATGCAGTCCTGCAAACAACCCAATTCTTTTGTTGCTTAAAAAAATATACGATGTTTTGTTTTTTCCATACGTCACGTCCACTTAGTAATAAAAACAAAATAACAGACACTCTTTATGTATATGTGAATAATGTATTTCGGTAGTACCTTGAACGGTAGGTATTTCCGTCTAGACCGCACGTATGGATGTATACAATGCTGATTGTATGTGGGCCGGCAATGAACAACAGTGAACTGCTTCATAGAAGTTAATACGTTATGCACGTGCCGAGACACAGTCTCCCCCAAATGTTGGAACCGTTCTTGGATTTCCCGATTTTGCTTCCTTTTCAACACATGGATAAACATTGCAACGCTTTCTTCAATAGCTAAACCATGTGGACGTTGCGGGACTTGTAACCCAAAATCATTTACTAATGTTTCACACAGGGCGAGAAAAACTTCCTTCGGCATGGACACGTTTTCCTCAAATCGGCCCATATGGCCAGCATATAGTTCGGATATCCATGCATTCCCGGTCAGTATAGAAGTGCGACATGGCGTTTTAGCCATGTATTTTTGGTACCACTCTGTCGCATACTGGCATGCTTGTAGAAATGTGCAGTTGTGTTCTTGTTGCACCTGGACTGCCATTTGATTAAGCATTTTCGTTATTCCGTCGTTGTAGCTTCCATCCCAGGGATTCATTACGTCTTCGTTGATGCGAAACCTACAAAAATGGCACTGTTTCAATCAGTTTGCTTCCCCTTCATCAAGTCAATTAATTTCAAAATTTGCAATTACAAAATTCGAAATGTTGACAACCCAATTTAAGGACTGCCGTCACCAATGTATTTTTTAACACATAATGATATGCAAAATGGGAAAAACTTGAACCTGCTAAACTTTTGTCATACAGGGGGACCATTGTGGTGACAACCACAAAAGTTGACGTCTAATATGAAACTAACATCGCACTTTGGAAAATATAAACATACACAAAGCTAGCAAGCAAATCCGTTGTACCCAATTCTACAAAATATTCATACATTTAATTTCAACAGAAGCATCTCATTCATGTCTCAAAAAGTGTGCACAACAATGCTTCCATTGTGTCAACCCATGCACTGAACTAAAAGTGTTGGAAACCATAGGTAGCAAGAAAACACAAAAACGAAGGAAAAAAAAAACATGCACAGACAACCATCCTGTTTTAATACAGTACCAACAAAAAACATAAGTAAAAGTTTTTAGAATGCAAGAGAAGGAAAGGCATATTCAACACTCGTAACACCACTACATCACATCCGGCGAGCCCCAAACAGATTTGCAAAAGGCGCCGACGCAGTACACTGGAGCTGCTTCTGGATAAGCCACCCTATGATCGAGTCATCATCAGGCTGGCACATCATCACCTCCCACAAATCGGCGTTATCCATAAGTGCTGTGGCGAAGTGGAATAACGGCGTACCAACCAGCGATGTAATACCTGTCAGGCGATGCATGCACTCCGAAATAGTAAACAGCGATTCGTTGCCTGTGAGGTGCCTCACCGTAACCTGCTGATTCTTCGTACGCACCACATCTGTCAAAGTGTTCATGCTTTCCGCAATAACTAACGCTCCACTTGTTGCCTTCTTGGACTTTGAAACACTGCTTGATGGCGTCTTTCTCTTTTTCCCCTTTTTAATCGGAACATGCTCCAGTGAAGAATCTGAATCCACATCCTGTACTCCTGCTGGTATCAGATCAGCAAATGGCTGGGCCCCCAAACTGTGCACTGAATCAGATAAGTCATCAGCAGCTTCAGGAAGTTCCTCGCCCGGGTGGGCCCCCAATGGTGCTTCCCAGTAGCTGATGCCCCCATGAAGATGGTCTCCATCAACTCACGATGTTCCAAGGTTTTTTTTTCTAAACTTGGCACACACCTTGTTTATCTGTTCAAATAGAGATATATGAAAGAGAATGATGTTACATTCCATATAATTAATTAAAATTTAACTACAAAAGTTAAAAATATACTGGTAAATGACACATATGAAATATAAGAGTACATATACTTACCGATTCCATTTTGTCCCACCACTCCTCAAGTGCCTGAAACATACCGGTGTCACAGTCAAACCCTATCCTTGACACTCCTTTACTTGAATCCATCAACTTTGTCCACGCTTGCCACTCTTTTTTCAGACGCATGTACTTATTCTTCAACTGTTTGAGTCCATGTTTTCTTCCTGTTTTTCTCTCAAATTTTCTTGCCAAGGACTTGTACCCTGCTTGGCTGAGGACTAGGAATGGGCGATTGCCTTTAGTTATCTCATTCGCAATCAACTGCAGGAAAACTCGGATTGAGGCACTGTCCCATGTGGCCTTGTGGCTTAAATGATTGTGTGTATCTTCAAGACTGCTTGACTTGTCAGTGACAACGCCTTTGCTTTTGGATTGGGTACGCGGAGAAGTACGTATGGAAGCCATTACTAATGTTCGGTTACAAAAGATTACCATCACACAAACGGTTGTTATATACAAACTCATAAGCCATTACACATTAATAACAAAGAAACAGAGAGATAGGATGCTAAATTACCCAGCATATAACCATTGCACATTAATTTTATACTACCACAGGTTCCATAGAAGTTAGTATTGCACATAGTTATGATAGTCATTAATACGTCTACCGTTTCGAAACTACCAACATAGTAACATGTTTGTACATACTATTGTACATACTACCAATAAACGACCAACATAGTAACGTGTTTGTACATACTGAAACATCGTAACGTTGCTTACATACGGAACAACAAAACGACAACGACAATGCATAGCACATACACGATGGTCTTAAGGACCCGCAAGGATTGTTGAATGTCTATGACATCAGCCCGCAATTGCATGACAAATTCATCCCTGGGTGACGCATAGTCTTGGTTATCTCGCCTGGGTTCATCGCACCAACCAATCCAACTGATACAGGGCTGATGAGTGCAAATTATGGAACTATTAGTTTCATGGGTTGTTAAAGAAGGATAGTTATGACCTAAAAGAATGGGTCACTCACCAAAGGGCGGGGACATGCAAAGTAGGGACGCCCTGGATTTTTGGTGGACCTGGAAATCTTAACAACACAGGGGCCATGTCCACAGGCACACATTCGTGGCCATGTACTGGAAGTTGCAGTAGAGGTAAACAAAGCCATGCTACACTTTACAAACAATAGGCATTTTCTTTTAAATGTACATGAATGAACAACAAAACGTACAAAGAGAAACAAAATAAAAGTTTTTGATTCCGATCATGGACACTTAATTATGATAAGGGTATTGTGCATCTTCAATCAGTAGTACATTGGTAGGAGTAGTTACCGACCCATGTGCACTTGCACAGAGTTATGTTGTAACCACATACATATTTTATTGTAATTATGCACATTATTATTACTAGACTAGTAAAATATGTAAAATTATTTTCACTTGTTTGACTCAAGTGTTTGACAATACTAAAAAAATATATATAACATGCAAGATTGTACTTATTTTTAACATTGGAGATGAAAGTATAACACAATTGACATGCACATGAAAAATGGACATACTTGTTTGGTAAAAATATTTCGTAACCTGAACTCGTGATTTCATTACAAGTCAATAGGTATTTCACAAAATCAGACATGCATTCGCAGTGGTCATTCACAATACCAATAGCAACTGGGTAGAGACTAGCTGCTGAATTTATGTATACATTAATTTGATAACTCAGAATTCATTCAGGTACTGAATTCGTAACATTCGAAATGCATTGACAAGAATCAGAGTGTTTCATCATAGTGTTTTACCATAATCAGAAATGCATTGACAAGAATCAGAGTGTTTCATCAGAGTGTTTTACCATAATCAGAAATGCATTGACAATACCGTAAGTGCATTCACAGTGCTCATTCAGAATTAATAATAAAATGAGAAACATATTCACTTGGGGAGTAAACTTGAATAACTGAAGTACTAATTTTATTGTGTAATTTTGTCTGAACATTGTTGGTAAACATTATCTTCGTATAAAAATTTATGAATGAGTATATTTAATATTTTTTAAAAATAATAACAAATTTATTATGGTATCTGAATATAATTAAAAAAATGTAAATTACAATGTGAATATTTATTCATTAAGAACAGAAATTAACCAAAAAAAAAAAAATTTACTTACAGAAAAATGTTAATTAATAAAGAACAAATATTTATTTATACGAAGATAATATGTAACAAAAAAATGTAAATTTTTTTGTTAATATTTATTCATTAAATTTTTTTGTTAATTTACAGAAAAATGTATATTAATTTTAATTTTTTTTTGTTCGTTAATTAATTTTTGTACTTATCAGAAAAGTATTAAATTGTAAGTATTTATTTACTTGGTGAAAATGTAAACATAATTTTATAATATTTATAAATGACGAACAGATTTTGGAGGAGGAAAAAAATGAAAGAATCAACCATGTTTGAGGGATATTCTATATATAGGTTTGTTTTGCCCAAATTTGGAGTCTCATAACAACTGAAACAACAAATTTCGAACTGTGGCTTAAAAATTAACAAGAAAAAAAATGTGAATATAGCCAGATCGGCAATTCTACAACGAAATACCATCAATACAACCCAAAATACAGTGCGATCTGAAGTGGCGAAAGGAAAAAAGTAGAAAAAAATAAAATCATTCCATTCATAAAGCATTGGGCATTAAGATCTACGAAATCAGAATGGGTTTGGAAGAGTTACCACTTAATCGGTGGTGTATCGGACAGGGTTCGGTCTTGTTCTCCGCCGCCAGAAGCCTACTCCGGTGCCGATCGCCTCTGCGAAGCCATATTTTGATGTCATCGTCGCTGGTTGGGAGAGATCACCTCGTTCGCTTCTTCCGTGCCCTAGGACCGTTGGGTTGTGTTGTGTGTGTGTGGTGAGGCGTTAGACGAAATGAACAAAGGAAAGGAGATGTGAGGGTAATTTGGTCAATTTACCTGTAGAAGGGTTCTTCTCCAACCCTAGCAAGCGTCTTTGGCCTCATGTGGCTAAATGAGGCTGTTTTGTCGCATGTGGCTCATATAGCCTGATGAGCCCTTCCCAAACACACGCTTAATCTATTTTCTTGTTGAGAAAAAAATCCATAATCTTTCATCTAATTATACGATATTCGTACATTTTCATCATTCCAATGCATGTGAAAGACAATAAAACAAAGACCAGGTCACAGAGATAACAACCCCAGGTCCCTGTTTGGTTGCCGAGAAAAGGGAAGAAAAACCCACAATGTTCTTAATCATTGCATGCAAGCTAATTCATCAGTACATGTTCATAAATGCATCTACAAACATGCAAAAATAAATTAACCCGAAAAATCAATCATCAACTAGGTATTTGCCCATATGGGTTTCTCAATCAGACCCAAAAACAAAGCAAAAATAGTCGAAGAACAAGAGAGAACGAGAGAGAGAGATAGAGATAGAGAAAGAGAAATGAGAGATAGAACTCACCACGCTGGAGAACTATGTTAAGCGCCAACGATATCGCCGGAGAACTCTGATCTCTAGCTGCTTTCGATGCTAGAAATCTAGCTGCTTTCGGTGCTGGAAATCTGATCTGGAGTGGGAGTGTGGGAGTGTGGGAGTGAGAGACAGTGAGAAAACCCTAGCTGTAAACAGGATGTCAAAACATAAGGAGAAATGAGCCCGACCCATTCCCCGATGGGGAATTAAATTAGATCACCTACTAACCTAATGGATAGAAAAATAAGAGAAACCCACATTTTTCGGGTAGGGTCTCCATGGGTAACCATTCGGTGTTGTTTTTATTGCCATCCCATCACAGAGGTGAATATCAAATTTTCTAACTCCCATACCAAATCCACAAATAGAATAAAATAAATAAAAAGGGATGTGTGCATTTTTATTCTCTCTTTTGTTCTTATTGGGTAGTGAAATAAAAAAGCTTACCCACCATAATCTTGTAATTTACCTATAGTTGACTAACAGCTAATATTTTGCAGCCTCAAGCGAGAGAGAGCTGAAATAGAGGGGTTTGAGATAAGTGTTGCCAAGACAAGTTTTAAGGCTAACACAAAGACTCTAGCTGAAAATGAAGGGGAGGGACTAGCTAAGGTTATATTTCTTAACCTTCTTGTTCTCTATAATGCCAGCCTTGTAATCTGGGGAAACTAACAGATTCTCTTCTCCATATGTTATTGATTAATTTATTTTGAAAAGTGACTCGACAATTTCATGTTTCTGCATAACTGCTTTGTGTTTGTTTTCTTCTTTCTCATTGTCACATTCATTTTTCTGTTCTTATTAACAAGTTCTTGTGATGATCTAAACCATGTGGTCAAGCTTATACCTTGCTCTTTTATTTCTCTTCCTTCACTCATTATAAATAAAATTTTGTAACTATTCTTCTATTTCAATTTCTACCTTCAGAATTCAATTATACTCTTGCACTTAGATGCTTCTCATTATTTTACTTTTATCTGAATTATGTTGATTTATTCTTCCTTGGCAGTTAATATACAGACCTGAATTCTTACGAAACCAAACGTAAATTTTTTTCTGTGAATTCTTATATTGTTATTTTGTTAACTTGTTGTTTCAGCTTCATATTGAACAAGGATCTGTGCTAGAGTCAGTTGGCCTTCCTCTTGGTGTGGTGAAAGGCATTGTTGGGCAGACTATTTAAAATAGTGTACTTTCTAATAGTTTGAAATACCCAAGGTTAATTTGACCTAATGTGACTATTTAAAATAACATTCAATAACTTAAACTTCTCATACTTATTTTCGGTAATGATACATCCCACTAAAAGTGGTGCTCTAAAGCATCACTAATGAGTTGGCAAGCACTTTAAAAAAATAAAAAATAAAAAACAAGACACAAATAGTGGGCCCCATCCATTGCCACATCACTAGTGGTGCTTTTAGAGCACCACTTTTAGTGGTCTCAAGCATTATTGATTTATTTTTGTTTTCTATTCACTGCACATATTTTATTGGCTTCGTTTTTATTATTATTATGTTTTATGACTGGCAGAGACTAAGAGGATTGAAGGCTATGAGAAGCAGTACGGAGATCGATTCAGAATGACTGTGAAGGATGGATGGGTATGGGGGCTTTCCTTTGAATTTTTATTTCTCTTCTTTTTTTTTCTTTTTCTTTTTTTTCCTCTGATTTGACTAGAGGGTTGGGTGTTTTGGTTCACTTTCTTCTTATTTTTTGTGTTAAATGGGGGAGTGGTGAAAGAGAGAAGAGGGTAATGTTATTTTGTGGCTTTGTATACAAAGTAATAATTTTTTGATTGAGAATTGTGAATTTAATTTTTGGATATTTTATTTTGTGGGTAATGGTAATTGGATATTAAATTGAATAGAAAAATGGATTAATGCTGCATTTGCTATTTGAATAGGAGTTATTATTTCATATTAGTACTATTCAGTTTTATTATAGGTATTATTTTAGTTCAATCACATAAAATTAGTACAATTTAAAAAAGAAAAAAAAAAGGAAGATAACATAGCGTTTCTAAAAACGCCACTATCATACTAACGGTTAGAATTTTTTTAAATTAAAAAAACCTATGTCGGCGTTTTAAAAACATCGCTAAAACCATAGTGACGTCCTCGTTGTCAGCGTTTGGTACTAAACGTCACAAAAAGAATTAATGTCATTTTTTACACCTATAGCGGCGTTTTTTAAACCCCACTAAATGGGTATTTTCCAGCAGTGAGGGGGTGGTGCATAGCCATAGCTTTTGGAATATACCAGACCAGTTATCTGGGTTTTGCTGAAATTTGCTGTGAAGATCAACTAGGGTGCAAGAAAAGATGATGATCATGAGAAGGAGACTGGCTTGCTGTTCTCGGGACTGAGAGATTAGCCTTGACTTTGATGAACAAGAGAGTAAGCTTCCTTAGTACTCTCTCTCTCTCTCTCTCTCTCTCTCTCTCTCTCTCTCTCTCTCTCTCTCATTTTAGAGACTATTCAAATCTTCCATAATTTTTGCCATTTTCTCTCTGGCCTGCATGGGATGGGCCATAGATGGCAATCTTAGTTTTGACTATTGCAATGTACCTAACACATGAAGTTAGCTAAGAGTCCGGATTCTCGGCCGCCCTTCTCGGCCGCCCTTTCCTGCAGCCCCCAAAACGACGTCGTTTTGGGGGCAAATTTTCAAAAAAAAAAAAAAAACGTATAGGAAGAGGGAGGAAGGAGCAGAGGAAGAGGGAGGAAGGAGGAGGAGGAAGGGAAGGGCCGAACTGGAGGGGGCCATAATCGCAGGGGGAGGAGGAGGCGGAGGCGGGGCCGGACGGCGGTCGGAGCTGCTGCGACGAGCGACGGTAGGCGACGATCAAGAGGCTGCGACGGCGGGTGGCGAGGCGACGAGCTGCGACGGCGAGCTCGCAGCCTCCTTCCTCCTCCTCCTCCTCCTCCCTCCTCCTTCCTCCCTCTTCCTCTGTGTTTTTTTTTTTTTTGAAAATTTACCCCCAAAACGACGTCGTTTTAGGGGCTGCAGGAAAGGGCCGCCGAGAAGGGCAGCCGAGGATCCGGATTCGTTAGCTAAAGGCCAAATGCAACCCGTGTGGGTAACCTAGTGATAAAAGGGTTTTTTATATGGAATGAACAGTAAACTCGAACGTCATAGGTCTGATTTCTTCTAATATAGCACATAGTCTTAATTGATACGTGTGACAAGTTTATTGCTACAAATTCAAAATATTTCAATTATGTTCTTAGAAACTTCTTAGGGGTTGTAAGAATATATGTATATGTATACTTAAAACTGTATGGGCATTGATATTTTTCTTATTTTATATTTTTAACTTGTTCAGCACATTTAAATCGTTGATTGAATCCCATAAAATATTCAATTAATTGATGAAAGGGTTTTTTTTTTTTTTTTTCTTTCCATTTTTTAGATGGGACCGATGGAAGGGGTTGGTTAATTATTTTTGTTCAATGGTTTAATCATTTTTCACAAAACCAAGATGGTTGGGATTAATTTAATTTATTAAAAGGTCAAATATATTAAAAAAATTAATAATATTATATTCAAATTATAATAATTTTATTTTTTTCTCATAAAATAACAATAAAAATTAAATATTCATCTCAAACAAAATTTTTTAAACCAAATTAAAATAATTAAAAAATAAAAAAATTAAACTAAATTTTTTTTTTCTTCAAACGAAGCCAAAGTAAATGGTTGTTGAATTGCACCAAAAAACACAAAAATGGTTGTTGAATAGATTTGTCCTAAACTTGTGATGGTACAGCCACATGCAGTCACATTCAATCAAGTTGTCACATGATATTTATTTGAGTATTACTAGGTGTAATGAAAAATATTTTATAAAAATAATTATTTCATCCTTAAAGTATATATGTAATAATGTGTAATATCAAAATGTCACGTACTTAAAAGATTTATTTTTTAAAAAAAATAATATGTGATTGAGATCTGTTTCAAATGTGATTGAGATTCATTTCAAAAATATTTATAGAATTTTATTTTAATATTTAATGTAGAAAAATTCTATACATACATAAAATTAATACAAAAAATTGTATAATAATGATGTGACAATACTATTATTATAAATAAATACATATTTAATGATATTTTGTTTTGAAGTGAATGGTTCATCATAAGCTACATTATTATATATGAAAATTATGTATAAATTTTTTATTTATATAATATTAATCACAAATAAGGTCTCAAACAAACTTAATCTGATACTAATCATTGCAAACTACAAGAATTTCTATTTGGTTTATAGATTTAGAGAGAAATTTAAAAACAAAAAGAGAAAAAGTGCATTTTCAAACACAACCTAAGAATTTTACTCACACTCCATTTCTTTGGACAAAAAATATTTTGTAATGGAAAATATTTTCTACAGAAACTTTTTTGTAGAAAATGTTTTACTCAGAAATTATTAGCAATATGGTGGTGGTGGTGGTAGTATGGTGGTGGGGCGACTACGATGGTGATATGATGGTAATGGTGAGAGTGGTGGTGGTGATGGTGATGGTGGTGGTGGTGGTGGTGGTGGTGGTGGTATTGTGTCATTGATAAAATTTTAATTTGAAAAATGTTTTTTGCTTTTTAAAAGTTAAAAATATATTTTTTGCCCAAATAAACGTATTTTTTATTGATCATAAAAAATATTTTTTATTAACTTTTATTTTTCATTATATCAAATACTACAAAATATAAAAAAAATATTTTTAAAAAATATCTTCGATTTAAACAAACGAAACGTAACTATCCAAATTACTATCAGACGTTGATTGATAGTGATGATAAAAAAAATATCATGTTTGAACATGTGGACTAGAAGGAGATTTGATTCCCGAATGAATCGATCCAATAAACAAAATATCAAATTATCAAAGTATAAACTTAAGATTTTTTTTAAGTGTGCAACCCTCAAAGTTGCACACTATATGCCACTTACACAAAAAGTGTAAGTGGTAGGTACAAACATAAAACAGGATGGAAAACAGAAAGACGTAAATGTAAGGCGTAAGTTGCACACCATAACAGGACCCATAAAATTAATACATGCAGGAATTCATAATTGTGCGTTGGAATTTTCTTAGCAATAGTAAAAAGATTTCATTAAACTTTTGTGGTTAAGGCACCGTTTGGCAAGAAGAGTTTGGGGCTTTTTTTGGCTATTTTAGCCACAAAAGACAAAATAGGCTATTTTAGTCACAAAAAACAAAATATCACATCCAACCCATAATCATTACACTCTTCTCTCACAAAAAAAGTCAAAAAAGCCAAAAAGCTAAAAAGCCCTTCCCAAACCAAGTTTTTTAGCCCAGGCTAAAATAGCCAAAAAAGTCAAAAAGCCAAAAAGTCAACCCACTTCCCAAACCAACCCTAAGTTCAGGTTGAGAAGGGTTTGTGTCATTTCGCAGTTCGTTTCAATTTATTTTGTTTTTTTCAAATCAGCTTTTGGGTCAGTTATTATAATTTTTAAACTTCGATTATAGTGTTAAAAAATTGAGGTAATTATTAAAAAAAAATTCGAATTTTGACCCTTATAATAATTGTGTGAGTGATTTTCCGATCACACTGCCCTCCTTAGGAATTCAGCTATAGAACACTGGCAAAATAGATGTCACCCTGCTGTCCTGCACAGAAAGAAAAGGTTCCGGTGGTAGTTCTTCCACCCGGGGGCACTCCGACGATCAAGTCAGTATATCTCTCAAAGATAATCAAGTATTCAACTCACAAGCTTGAGTATAAAAACATACTTTAGACCCATGGGGGTAACTCTCTTTTATAGCCAACATAAACCTAGTCCCAATAGAAGCCTAACTTCTATGGACTCAGGATTACTGCTAATCTTGGACTCCCAATAAAATTAGGATAAACTCTCTAAGAGTCTTATCCTAATACAAACTGAAGTCTTCTCTCATTCTAGGACTCTTGTCCTTTATCCGCTTATCTCGGATTCCGATATCTTCGGAGATAACCTCAGCAACTCCGAGATCACCTCGGCGTAACTACCACGACACGTGGCACCTCGGCTGACACGTCGGCGTCACCTTGCCACGTGTTGGTACTCAGAAAATATATCCCCACAATAACATAAATTTTTAACTTTATTAATTTAAATTCAGATATTTTAATTTTAAATTTTTTTTGTTGAATAAAACCGACAAAAAAGAATTTTTTTTATTGAGTTCGTTGGTTGATATACTTTTGTTGGTCAATTTTACTAAGTGGTTTAAGCTGATAAAATTAAAATTTTATTTTGTATTATGATCAAATTTTTTATAAAAAAAAATTATAATTAATTACGGTCAAATTGTAATTTAATTTTTTTTATTTATAATTATTTCAAAAAATTCCTCCACTGATGACATGTACAAGGTTGAATTAATGGTTTAATAAGCAGTCTTGAATCTTGATAGAGCAACGTACAATTAAAAGATAATTATAATTCAGTGTAATAAATCAAAACTAATTACATAAATGAGGTTTGCAATTCTCCCTGTGGAAGAAACCCAGCACAAGAAGAGTTATATCCCCACCCCTGTAATTATTTTTTGATTTTGTAATGAAAATCATGTTAACAAGAGTTACTTCAATTGTTTTATAATGAAACCTCTGTTTTTCTGTATTGCGAATTCTTTGTGCTATTCTGTAAATCTGAGGAGGAATCAGTGAATCACATCCTATTGTTTTGTCCTTTGGTTTGGAGAATCTGGTCTGATGTAATCAATTGGTGGGGTTTGTCTTGAGCTATACCAGTTCTATTGAGAGCGTTCTTCTTTGGTGGTCTGGTGCAGGGCGCGCCTTGAGTCGTTAGGCCGAAGGGAATTTTTTTAAATTGAGTCTCTCATATATTGGTCCTATTTAGTAAGACTTATTTTCAGCTTATTTTAATTTTTAGCTTAATTTAAGTTATTTTAATGTGTTTGGTTTAACTTAACAATACAGCTTATTAACTTTTTGTAAGTCAAAAATCAACTTATTCTTTGAGTGGGGGAGGAGAAGCTTAATTTATAAGTCAAAAATCAGCTTATGTTCACAGTTATAAGTTATAAGCTGTTACGCTATAAGTTCACTTTCCCACAATTCTACCAAACGGAGCCATTATTACTTTAAAAAAATGTTTGGATAAAATGAAAAGCATAAAAATTTAGTTCTATAGCTTTACTATTTAACTAAATTTAGATAACAAAAAAAAATATAAAATAGTTGAACTTCAATTAGTGGAATCAAATTTTTATTTTTTAACTTACCAATGCTATAAGAGCTAAAATTAATTGGGGGTAAGAATGAAAATTTTCTACACAACTCAAGCAATATATAAAATTATTAAGTTAGAATTGATCATTTTTCGACATAAATCCAAATATGACCCAACTCGATAAATATGAATTATTAGTTATATATTTTAATATTCACTAAGGGACGATATGACATTTTTTTAATCTTTTATTTAACTCCAACTAACTGAATAACAAATATATATATAATAATAACTTAAGGCTAATATCTTTTCTTCTTTTTTTTTTATTTAAGATATGTATTTTTTGTTACATATTTTAGAGTCAATCTAATAAAAAATATATAGTGATAAGGTATAGTTTTTTTAATTAGAAAAATGTAATTGAGTTGAAATCAAACATTTTATGAATAATTTCATCTAGTAAAAATAAATTTGATAACTTGTGGGAAAAATTTTAATCTCATCATATACTTGTTGGGTTATTTTTAATTAAAAGTGAAAGTTTTCACATTAAAGAACAATTACATGAATGAAAATAAATCATACAATAACATAAAAATAAATAAGTTGAGTTTATATTAAAGTAATTATAAAATAATATAAGATGACACACATCCCTAATTTTAGAGCCTTCAATTTTGTTCAAAATTAGAAACATGAGGTGACCGCCTTGGTTGGCTCATCTCAAAGCTTACCCTAATCTGGTGTTAAGATCTGGTGTCAAGTTCAAGAAATCAATACTGTGCATTTGAAAGATTGTCCCAAAGTCTGTTTTGTGCTCCGTTTGGAAGCCATGCTTATTTTGGCAATACAATTAAGGGGTGATTTGAGATGTTCTAGATAAGTGTATTTTTTAATTTTTTATTAAATATGAATTGGGTATGGATTGGGTTTGAAATGATGTGGTAGAGAGGTGATGTTACTTAAATAAGATAATGTGACTTAAATAAGATAGTAACTTTTTTAATTTGTTTAGTATATGCCAAACAAGACCTAAAAGTTAACTTTTTTGATTTTTTAATTTTTTTGAATTACATTATTTTTCTAAATTTTGTAAATTTTTTTCAAAAAATAAAATTAAAAAATTAATTTTTAATCTACTTCTCAAAATTACTTGTTCAATGATGATCAACCTGACTTTATGAAGCTAAAAGATTTGGATAGAGTGAAAGTCTCTTTAGGATTTGAGGTCCTGCGGTCACTAAAGTCATTTTCCAAAAAAAACTAAAAAAAAACTAAAAAAACAGTTTTAAAAAATACTTTTCACATACTTCTCAAAATTACTATTTTCGATGATGATCAATCTGACTTTGTGAAGCGAAAAGATTTGGTTACAGTGAGGGTCTCTTTAGGATTTGGGATCTTGCTGTGACTAAGAGCATCTCCAACGCTACACTTCTTTTTTCATCAAATTTGAAGAAGAAAATGACGATTTTCTCAATTTGATACGAGGCGCTCCAACGGTGAGCATCAAAGTAAAATTGGGGAGGTGGTCGACCGGCAAAGGCAAAAATTTTTTTATTTTTTTTTTTAACTGTTTGAACTGTTTTTGACCCGTTTGAACCCATGAATTTCAAAGAGAACCGGGCGACCGGTTGGTCAACCGGCCGGGCAACCGGTTGATTGACCGGTGTACCATTTTCAACGGTCAGTAACAGTGATTTGGTAAAATCTCTGTCTTGGTATCAGTTTGATGTTTTGTTTGCTAAATTCTCATTTTGATATGAGTTTGGTGCAACGGTTGGAGCTTGAAAATGTGAGTTTTTCATCAAATTTTGAATCTGATACTGGGTTTGGTTCACCGTTGGAGATGGTCTAAAGTCCTAGTCAAGCAAGGATATGTGATGTTTCAGTGGGATTTTTTTTGAATTTTTTTCGATTATCTAAATCATTTATATTAAAAGATTGATCAAACATATCATTCATACAAAAAATTACGTTAATTAAAAATCAACAATCCAATGATCAGATTTAAATTGTTTAAAAAAAATTATCAAGACTATGTTAACTATTTATTTTTAAAAAAATAAATATGCTATTGTAATAGAGTTATAGATTTTCAATTAGGGCCGGTCCTGGGGTGAGGCGACTAAGGCGGTCCGCCTTGTGCCCCCAATTTTGAACAAAATTTAAGGCTCCTAACTAAGGGAGTTTCTCATGTCGTATTATTTCATAATTACTTCAATATTATCTCAATTCATTTATTTTCATATTGTCGTATGGTGTTATTTTGATTCGTATCCGATTGATATTTAATGTGAAAACCTTCACTTTTAATTAAAAATAACTTAGCAAGTGTATGGAGAGATTAAAATTTTTCTCATAAGTTGAATGTTATAAAATTTATTTCTACTAAATGAAATTGTTCATAGAATGTTTGATTTTAATTCAATTGCATTTTTCTAATTAAAAAAAGTGTACCTTATTACTATATTTTTTTTTCTAGATTGACTCTAAAATAGGTAACAAAAAAATACATATCTTAAACGAAAAAAAGATATTAGCTTTAATTATTATTCTGCATATTTTTTTATTCAATTAGATGGAGTTAAATAAAAGGTTAAAAAAAATGTCTTAGTATCCCTAAGTGAACATTAAAATATATAACTAATAATTCATGTTATTAATTCGTGTCATACTTGGATTCATGTTGAAAAATAGTCAATCCTAATTTGCTAATTTTATATATTGCTTGAGTTGTGTCGAAAATTCTCATCCTTATCCCTAATTAATTTTAGTTATTATAGCATTGGTAAACTAAAAAATAAATATTCGATTCAACTAATTGAAATTCAACTATGGGGTTTTTTTTTTAAGCTCCCTAATAATAACAATTTTCTGAATAAAGGACATTAAAAAATGTAATACTGTCTCAGGTCCCTAACCGAAATACCCGCGCATTTTATCAATTTCTTGGACCAAAATACCCTTCAACTCAAACGACTGAGAAAACTCTCTCCATTCCTTCCGATCGAATTTCTCTGACACCAAGTTCCACAACTCACATTAGGGTTTCAATATCAACTTCACAATTGACATTAGGGTTTCATCATCAACAACCACTTAGAGAATTGGTCTCCATTGATTCAAATCAAATTTCTCTGACTCATATTCACTGTTCGTCGTCATCTGGTTGCGTCTTCATCACTGCGCGTCGTCGACGTCTGTTCATCTTCATCGCTGTTCGTCGTCGTCTTGGTTCATCTTGTTCATCACATTGCGTACTTTTCACTGTTCATCCTCAGTCTAGTAAGTTTTTTTTTCTAATAGAACAGTTAACTCCATGTCTAATTTTCTTTGGCCATTACTTAGGATTTCTATTTAAAATAAAATTTCTGGCTACATTTGTGCTTCGTTTTTGAATTTTTTCTGGTTACATTTTAGTTGTATATGTAATTTTCGCAGTGGTTGAAAATTTCTCTGGGATATTGATTTTGTTTATTTTGAGAATTTCTGTCACCTAATTTTATTTGGCCATTGCTTAGGGTTTCCAGTGAAAATTTCCCTCTTGTGTTGAAAAATAAAATTTCTGTGCATTTAGGGCTTCTTATTGAAGCTTCTTGTGTTCTTGTGTTTGTAAATTTCTCTAGCTTGCTACATTTGTGCTTCTTTTTTGAATTTTCTCTGGTTACATTTTAGTTGTATATATAATTTTCAGTGGTTGAAAATTTCTCTGGGATGTTTATGTTGTTTATTTTGAAAATTTCTCTGGTTACATTTTAGTTGTATATGTAATTTTCGCAGTGGTTGAAAATTTCTCTGGGATGTTTGTTTTGTTTATTTTGAAAATTTCTCTGTTGGCTAATTTTCTCTGGCCATTCCTTAGGGTTTCCAGTGAAAATTTCCCTCTTGTGTTGAAAAATAGAATTTCTGTGCATTTGGGGCTTCTTATTGAAGCTTCTTGTGTTCTTGTTTTTGTAAATTTCTCTGGCTTGCTACATTTGTGTTTCTCTATTGTGTAATTTTATCTGGCATGTTTATGTTTCTTCATTATTTTCTCAAGCAAATTATTTGTGGCTTACTACTCTATTGGTGTGTCTAATTTTCTCTGGTATTTATAATTTTCTCTGGCCAAATTACTTTTCTTACTTGTGTGTGTCTAATTTTCTCTGGCAGCATTTATAATTTTCTCTGGCCACATTATGTTTATGTCTTGTGTCTAATTTTCTCTGACATGTTTATTTTGTTCAATGCTCCATTTCCTCAAAATTTATCTGTTGTGTAATTTTCTCTGTCATGTTTATGTTGCTACCTTGTAATTTTCTCTGTTGTGTAATCATTGCTACCTTGTAATTTTCTCTGGGATTTAATGTTTATGTTTTCATTATATAGAAATGGCAAAGTGCAGAAGCAACACAACCCCAAAAACCCCGAAAAAGAAACCGAAAGTCTCTGTGTCTGCGTCTTATGATCTTAGATCAAAACGCAGTAGCAGTACCAGAACACCACAAAAAAAAAAAAAAAAAAATCCAAGTTGAAGAAGCAACAAGCATCAAGATCAAGATACCAACTTCAAGGGTGATTTTCACTCAACTACAAGCTTAATATTTTCTCTATCATTTTCATTAGATTATAATAACAAACCTACGATTTTCTCTATACTATAAAGAAAAGTCCAGAAACATGAATAGTGCAAAAAAAAAATGAAAAGTGCAAAGAAAAAATATCAGAAAACTTTGAAAAGTGCAAACATATAAAAACACATAAAAACACAAACATATAAGTCCCGAGAAATTTGTAATACTTATCATTTGTAATACAATCATATGATTTTCTCTAGACTACAAAGAAAAGTCCAGAGAAATTTGTGAACTTATATTCACTTTCAATATAACAAAAACAAAAACACATTAATATCAAGAGACAAAAATATATTAAACACAAGCACATAAAAAAATCACAGAGAAGATATGTTATGTTCACAAAACATTCAATTCAAAAAATTTTAAAAAAAAAACAAAACACTTACTACTCTATTGCTACGTCTGTAAATTTCTCTGCCTACTTACAATTTTCTCTATGATTTTCACTACACTACAAGCTTACAATTTTCTCTGTGATTTGAGTTCAATTATAGTAACAAACCTGCAATTTTCTCTGCACTACACAAAAAATGCAAAGTGAACAAAAAATAGAGCACAAAAACACAGAAAAACAGAGCACCAAAAAGCAACTCATAAGCATGTTAACAGAGAATGAAAAAGTAACTCCAAAAATCAAAATCAACTCCATCGAAAATTCATCAATAACAGATAATGAAAAATTAACTTTAAAAATAAAAAACAACTACACTGAGTTCGTCTCTCTCACATTGATCAAAACTAAAAACAAAAACCTAATTCAACACCTACACGATCAAATCAAATCAAAAATTGAAAACTTATCGAATTCAACTCCATATGAAATCAAATCAAACACAATGAACCAGATTTCAACTCCTACACGATCGATCAACACCTACAAACAACGAACATGATTTCAACTCGTACAGGATTTCAACACCTACAAACAACAAACAGGATTTCAACACCCACAAAAACCCTAGAAAATCTCCACAAAAATCTGAATCGTCAAGTTCATCCTCACGTAATCTCCCACAAAATATCAATATGATCTTTAGCTGCCAAATTCAAAACAACGTATATTATAAACAAGGGTAAAACAGGTATTTTACACTCTAAAATAACATTGAGGGACCTTAGGCATCAAAAAAACAGATTGTGGACCTAATCCATTACTAAAAGTTGGATAAGGACCTTAGACCGATTTTCCCTTCGACTATTATATATATATATATATATACATATATTTATTATTTAAATTTTGTTAAATTATAATGCAATAGAAATAAATTTTTATCCTTTATGTTTTATCCATTTTTTTTTTTTTTTTTGGATAATGATATATGAAGGACCTAATTTAAAAAATTCACCTTAAGCCCCTAATAACTCAGAACTGGCCCTGTTTTCAATCAATTTGATATTTTGCACATATAATCTATTCAACGAACTCATAATATAAACAGTTTGAATTATCAAAAAAAAATTCAAAAAAAAAATCCCTACCAAGACACCATAGATCACTACTGTGGCCTAGCTTGGAAACTCGACTAAAAGTTAATTTTTTGACTTTTTGATTTTTTTTTAATTACATTATCTCTCTATTTTTTTATATATTTTTTTAAAAAAAAAATTAAAATATCAACTATTAACCTTCTTTTCAAAATAAATCTAGTCACAGTACTATCTCTAGTTCCGTAACTTTTTATGTTGTGTTAGGGAATTTAAGAAGAAATTTAAAATGAGAAAAGAAAAAGATATGGGCTAAGTCTAACTCAAAGGGGGTGGGCTATCATGTGCATGACATTGTGTCTAACCTGAATGAAACCAGGTTCTGTGATGGCGGACTTGGAGTGGTCTGAGTTATGAGTGGGTGGTACCTTTGCAACTTATCCGTCTCATTTGGGAAGGGATTATTTTTTTAGGTTTTTAAATTATTTGATTATTTTCAGTAAATTATTTTAGTTTTTGTATTTGAAAAAATAGGTTAAATTTTTTGTTTGATTGGTGTATTAGAAAAGAAAAATACTTAAGACCTCTAAATTGTGAATTTTAGAAGAGCTCTAACCTATGGGTCTTACTGTGTGATTTGGTGTTTTAGCTTTTTTTTTTTTTTTTAAATTGTTACGTCATTAGTGCTCTTATTATAGCTCTATTGTTAGAGCTCTTAATCAGTACTGATTAAAAAATATATTTGAAATGATATTGGGATGAGAAATAACCAAATTAATCCTAAAAAGTTGTTGCTGACGTGTTAATGTGATGTGTTGAGATACAAAATGACTGAATTACCCGTGTGTGTTGAAATGCTGAGTCGGTGTGTTAAAGGCAAAATCATAATTTCACCCTCTGTTCTGCACAGCCTTGAGTCATGTGTCAAACCTCAGCTACAGTAAAAAATTTTGGCTACTTATTTGATTTTCCTCCTTGACTCTTTATATATTAGGTTATTGGACCTGCTTTTGGATCTAATTTTTATGATCCAAATCGTTATATTTTAAAATTTATTAAGTACATCATATTTGTAAAAAATAAAGTTGATCGAATATCAGAAACTCATGTTTGGATCATTGAACTAAATTTTTTTTTTTAAAAATCTAATAAATAATTTTTTAAACACATGTTTTTTGATATCCGATCAACTTGATTTTTTACAAGTATGATATACTCAATAAATTTTAAAATCTAAACGGTTCGAATCATTAAAATTGAGCCTAAAAATAGACCCAATAACCTAACAAATAAGAAGTCAAGAAAGAAAGTCAAGGAAGAGATCTTGATGCGAAACACCGCTACTGTTAGCTCATGGTAACGGGTGAAATCATAATGTGGATTCCCTAGTGCTGAGGGTGAGCTCTGATTGGCCTGAGTTATTAGTTGGTGGATTCTTTGCAGCATATTGCTCGCTCTTGAGGGGTTTGCTTGCTCTTTTTTTTTTTTTCATCAATCTGTTGATTAAAACTAATTAATGATAGGATGATTTTTTTTTATGTTAATCTAATTAAAATTTGGAAAGTCATTATAATGCTTGTTGCTCGTCGTTACTTTATTGATGTAATTTTATATATATATATATATATATATGTTGTGTTTATCAATAAAGTATTTTTTCTATAAATAAATAATTAAAAAAAAACAAGAGTTACTTCTAGTAATTTTGAAACTTGCTAGATTAATAAACCAAAAATAAAAAATTATTACATCCGTCTAATTAAATTAATAAGTTAAAATTTAAATATTTCTAAACTCAAAATAAATTAATATAATATTAAATAATTAATCTATATAATGTTATTTTCAATTAATTAAATTAGACATATTTAATAACTTTTTATTTTTGAAACTGTAACGATTGGCAAGTGACAAAATATAAAACTCCTTGTGAAATAAATAAATAAATGTGAAATGTGAAATGATGTTGACGGTATTCGCTTCGAAATCTCTTGACTTGCGGAAATACTAGTACTAGTCAACCATCACTCATTTTTGTGAGTCTAAACTCAGGTGAGTGATTATTACATATATCCTATTATATAGTATTATAATTTGTGAAAAATATTAGTTATTATAATTTTAAATTTGGAGATTGAAAAATATAAAGGAATATAGTAATTGATGATTGACAAAAAAAAAAAAATATGAATACGTAATATTTTAAAAGTATCTAATAATTTTTCATGTAAACTCACATTTTTTCATAAATTTATTTGGACAAATTACATTAGGGTTTGATTTCTTTTAAGTTGGACAATTTTAAAGAGTATTTAGGGGTTATTTGGGGTGTTCTAAATAAGTGTACTTTTTGTCTTTTTGGATTAAAAAATTGAGGTTGAAAATATGGATGTTTGGATTAATTTTTTGACTTTTTATGAAAAAATATGTAATAAAAAATTGTAAAAATTGATTTATAGAGAAAAATTTGAATTGAAACTTGTGCAGCCGTAATTGTTGATTTTTGATAAATAATATTAACTTTTTAACTTTTTGAATAACTTTTTAATTTTTTGACTCTTTTACAAGTTCCCAAACTTGACTTAGACTTGATAAGGCCATTTTCTCCTAGATCATTACTCTATAAATACCTTTCAAATTCATATGACAAAGCACATATAGATATTACATCTTCTTTATTTCACATTTCCTCCAAAATGGCATCTTCAACTTTTCCCCTAGTATTCATAGTGAGAAGACAAGATCCAAAACTTCTTGTTCCATCAAAACCCACACCACACGAACTCAAACAACTCTCAGACATAGATGACCAAGAAGGTCTTCGTTTTCAAGTACCAGGGATCATGTTTTACAAAAACAACCCTTCAATGGAAGGGAAAGACCCTGCGAGTGTGATTAGCGAAGCACTAGCCAAAGCACTTGTGTTTTACTACCCATTTGCAGGGAGGCTTGTTGAAGGGCCTAATCGGAAACTCTCAGTGGATTGCACAGCCGAAGGGGTTCTGTTCATAGAGGCAGATGCAAATGTGGAGCTCGACTGGCTAGGCGACACGGTTGGGCCAGGGTGTCCATACTTGAAGGAGCTTCTGTATGATGTTCCTGGCTCCGATGGAATTCTGGGCTGTCCTCTCTTGTTGATTCAAGTAATAATGTTTACTATAGAATTGGTTTTAATTTTCTAGATTCAATTTTTTAAAAATTAAATTTTTTATTTTTTTGTTTTTAATGAATATTTTTTAAATTTTAAACATTTTTTTTAATGTTTTTGGATCATCTTAATTAGATATATCAATAAAATAAAATATTTGTAAAAAATGTTTTAAAAAATTAATAAACACACAAGAATATAAAAAAATATGCTGAATTTTAGTATGTTTTTTCGTTTTTTTGATATTTAGTGAATTTTTTAATATATTTTTTTCACAAATATTATATTTTTTAAGTATATTCAAGTTAGGTGTATTCAAAAATTAAAAAATTTGTTTAAAATATTAAAAAAATTTAGCAAAAACAAAAAAAAAAACACAGAAAATAAAAAAAAAATTATTTTTCTGAAAGGTAAATTCAGAAAACTCAAGTCAAACCAAATGCAGAGCAGAGTACAGTAATCCTAAAAAATGCAAAAAGTACTGTACAGAATTAGAACGTAAAAATAAATAAGTAAATAAATAAGGTTATTGATTGGATCAGAATAAGGCAAATTAAAAAAATTCAAGATTAAAATTGAATCAATTTAAGCCAAGAATACCACAGCTGCAGTGAATGTATGGTGACTGTATTCTAACATGTGCTAATAAAAATATGCAGGTGACTCGTTTTAGTTGTGGTGGATTCACATTTGCAATACGTCTAAACCACACAATGAGCGACTCTTCTGGTCTTATCCAATTCCTAAACACAATCGCTGAGTTTGCCCAACAACCCCAAACCAAAATTACACCATCTGTCCCACCAATTTGGCAAAGGCACCTCCTCTTTGCTAGACAACCTCCTTCCATTACATGCCCACACTTCGAATACGACCAAGCACTAGCCGGAGCCGCCACCTCCACCGCCAACGAAACAACCACGATCGACCGCTCTTTCTTCTTTGGTCCCAAAGAAATCAGAGCCATTCGCAACCATCTTCCCCACCACCACTACAGCACAACAGCGACCACATTCGAACTACTAACGGCGTGTATATGGCAATGTCGAACACGCGCACTCTGCCTAGCCCCAGACGAGACTGTTCGCCTCTCGTTCACAGTCAATGGCCGCGGCAATAAACACGGCCTCAACCTACCTCCTGGATACTATGGCAACGTGTTTACCTATCCCGCAGTGATGGCAAAGGCAGGACTGTTAACTATGCTCCCATTGGGATATGCATTGGAGTTGGTAAAGAAGGCAAAGGCACAAGTGAGCGAAGAGTATTTCAGATCAGTGGCTGATCTTATGGTGATAAAGGGACGTCCTTCGCATACCTTGGAAGCGAATAAGGACTATATCATTTCAGATAATACTCGGGCAGGGTTTGATAAGTTAGATTTCGGGTGGGGGAAGCCTGTGTATGGCGGTATTGCTAGGGCGATATCTTTGATTAGCTTTTATGTACCTTTTAGGGACATTAGAGGAGGGGAAGATGGGATTGCGCTACCGATATGCTTGCCAGAATCAGTCATGGATAGGTTTGAACAAGAGTTGAAGAAAATGACTCAGGAGCCTGTGGAACATCCACCAAATCATAAACTCATTTCCATGCACCAAAAATGTTCACAATCCATATCTTAAAAAAATAAAATAAAATAAAAATTAAGAGTTCAACCCTGATAACCTACAATAAATGTAAGGATAATTAATGAATAAGTACTCTCCATGTATTGAGTATTAGTTGTATTATAATCTTCCCAGAATGTAAATCACTATGTAACTTATTTTTGGTTTGTGATAACCTACAACAAATGCTGTTCTTTTTTTCTTTTCTTTTTTTTTGTTTTCAGTGGTCAAAGTTTTTCTTTTTTGAAGCAAATTAGCGGCCAACTGATCTACAAATCTCGTCAAGAGCATCCACCACAATACTTGCTCTTTCTTTTTGAACATTTTAGTTAAAAGGTGGATTTGCTAGCAGGGTAGCCTGAAATTTATGTGGGTATAGATGAATTATGAAAATTAAACGCTTTTACATATTTTTTTTTGATAAAAAATTTATACACACTACAACAAAAATATACTTTAGTGGCACTATACTAGTGGCATATTTTTAGAAAATGCCACAAAAAATGATATTTAGTGGCACGTTTTTGAAAAATGCCACAAAACGACAAACATAAAAGGCTCTAGTGACATTTCAATGAACAAGTGTCACAAAACTACAATAAAAACATACTTTAGTGGCACTACACTAGTGGCATATTTTTAAAAAATGCCACAAAAATGATATTTAGTGGCACGTTTTTTAAAAATGCCACAAAACGACAAACATAAAAGGCTCTAGTGACATTTCAATGAACAAGTGTCACAAAACTATAACAAAAATATACTTTAGTGACACTATACTAATGGCATGTTTTTAGAAAATGCCACAAAAATAATATTTGGTGACACATTTAGATAAATGCCACAAAGCCACAAATATATAAGGCTCTAGTGGCATTTCAATAAAGAAATGTCATATCAATTTTATGGCATTTTATAAAATAATGACACAAAAAATTATGTTCGTGACATTTACCAACAGATGCCACTAAACTTTAGTAGCAATGGCATTTTTTAAAAAATGTCAAGACACTAGGTAGGTGCAAATTACTTTTTATGGCACTTAGGTGAAAAGTTTCATAAACAAATATTTTATAGCATTTTGAGAAATGCCACTAAGTCAAAAACTTTCCAAGCTTATAATGGTATTTTTGAAAAAATAAAAAATGCCAATATATTTTTAAAATTTTTACAATGCAGTAAATGATTAAAAATAAATAAATTAAACTCAATATACACTACAGGAAAAAGCATATTTGGCGACTAAATTTCCTGATCAAAAAAAATTTGGTCGCTGAAAGTATAGCTTTCAGCAACCAAAACAGCATTAGTAGCCAAAAGTAAAGCTTTTTGGCGACTAAACAATTTTAGTAGCCAAAAGTCTACAATTGGCGACCAAAACTAATTTTGGTCGCTGACTATATGGGTTTTAGTGACAAAAAAAATTTTAGTAGCCCAAAGTAAAGCATTTTGGTGACTAAAAAAATTTTAGTAGCCAAAAGTCTATAATTGGCGACTAAAAAATAAGTTTAGTCGCCAAAAGTGGTTATTTTTAGCGCGGGAGAACTAAAATCCTAAGGCGGGAATTAAATTTTTTGGCGACCAAAATTTTGGTAGCTGAAAGTGCATCTTCGGTGGCCAAATCCGATTTTGGTCGGCAAAAGTTAAGTTTTTTAGTAACAAAAAAACAATTAGTAACCAAAAGTATAGAATTGGCGACCAAAAAATATTTTTAGTCGCCAAAAGTGGTCTTTTTTTATTTTACTAGTAAATAGTTTATTTTACATAAATTATGTTCAATAAAATAATTATGTTTATACATATACTTTTATATTAATATAGATGTATGTACTATATAAATAATATATGTTGCATATATAATCATATGGTGCTACAGAGGTGTAGTGGGAAGAGTGTGGTGTATAAGGTTTATGGTGCGGGAGGTTGGCGGTTCGAGTCTCTGCAAGAGCAGATCAAATTGTTCTACAACGAATTATCGTCACGAATGGCACTTGATAGCGTCACGAATAGTGCCTACCATGACATTAAAGTGTCACTGAAAGGTTTTAGTCTTGATGGTGTAATGACACTTATAAGTGTCACTAACTCTTTTTTTAATGGCGCTTGATAGTGCCACAAATAATATCTACCATGACATTAAAATGTCATTGAAAGTTTTTAGCCATGATGGTGCAGTGACACTTGCAAGTATCTACCGGGGCACTCGTATCTAGCGTGGCACCGATAGAAGTGGCACTTGTTCAAAATGCCACAAGACCAAAAAATGTCATTAGAAGAATAGTTTTGTGGCACTTTCAAATGTCACTAAACTAAGAAAATGTTGTAGTGACATAAAATGACAAGCACTAATAAGTTTTTTATTTAAATTTATTTGCACATATATCATTAAAATTATAAATTAAAATTTACTTTCACTACAACAATTTTTTAATTTAGTGACATTTGAAAGTGTCACAAAATTATTCTTCTAATGATATTTTTTAGTCTTGTGACAATTAAATAAGTGTCATTTATACCTGTGTCACGAAAGATACTAGTGGCACCTCAGTGACACTCGCAAGTGTCACTACATCATCATGGCTAAAAACTTTCAATAACGCTTTAATGTCATGATAGATACTATTCGTGACACTATCAAGTGCCATTAAAAAAAGATTTAGTGACACTTCAGTGACATTTGTAAGTGTCATTGTACCATCAGGGCTAAAGACTTTTAGTGACACTTTAATGTCATTATAGATACTATTCGTGACGCTATCAAGTGTCATTAAAGAAGACTTACAATTGCCACAATTGATATTTTTAACAACTTCATAAATGCCACTAGATCCAATTCATTTGTGCCATTAAATGGATATAAGTGTCATTGGAGCTTATTCTAGTGACACTTTGCAAAGCTACTACTACTACTATAAAATGTCACTTACATGTTGTTTTCAATGACACTTTGAAAAGTCACAACTAAGCATGCGTAAATACCTATAAAAATTGAATTGATTTTATAAACAATTGAATATTAATTGACACACCCTATATTGATTTGACATCCATTCATCCTATAATATTTTCATAATAATAAGCAAATATTACCATTATAGGATCATTACATCAAAAATAAAAAAAATTCAAACCACGATCATTTGTTTATCTAAAAATATAAATGTATTTATATTGCAATAAAAATTATAATCAAAATTATAAAATATTCTACCACACTAACAAAGTTAAAGCAAAAAATAAATAAATAAATAAAGAAAATTATTTCAACAATAAATTTTGAAAACCCATAGTGATACCTATCTTCCAGAGAGATATTATCAAAACAAATTCAGTTCCCAAATTCTCAACCTCACTTGAATAAATATTCTCGGATAACATCCATAACTTGCGAAATCTGCATCTAAAAGATAAACATATAAATGTAATTGAAACTATATTAAGTTAATATAAATTTGTTAATAAAATTAGTATTTACGAAGGAAATATACCACAAATGGAGCAGGCCAAGGAACATGAGCTCCAATTGTTTTGAGAAGTCCGTATGATCAGATCAAGCTCTTATTAGGTTTGACGAGCACTTGAACATGTACCTCCTAATAGTCAGGTCTTAGTTCTTCCCCTTCTACTTCTTTAGATGGGTCTGTACTTTTAAGTACTCCAATTGCAACTGTTTCTGTTGATCTAATGATACTTTTTAGAATAACTATATTTTACACCTGTAAATCAAGATTTAACTACTTAAGTAATTATATATTTACAATTAATAAATAATATTTAAAAAATAAACTAGTACAAAGTGCCAGAGTGAAAATGATCATAACTGAAAATGATATGCATTTCTCTAGTAGATAAGCAAGCCACATGATTTAATCATTTAATTGATTCACCACACTACAACAAATTATATAAAAGTAACAACCGTAAGTCAGATCACAAAACAACCAAAGGCACCAATCAATAATAATCAAAATCATACCCATTATTAATATCAGGATCTCCTAAACTCAACAACATAAATTAAATATAATTATGAAAAATGACAATCAACTAATTACTCTCAAGCAAGATCTTGAGGGAATAAAAAAAAAAAAAAACTTATGCGGTAATAAATGATTGAGAGATGTCTTGTTGAAGCTTCACAATAAAATTATAAAAAAAAAATTACCAAAAAAAAAAACACAAATTTCGTCATGTCATGGTTTTTACTATGTAGCACATTTTGTCTAAATTTAAACAATGGAATTTAGGTCCACAATATTCATTCATTCGTTAATTATAAGACAAGTTTTGCATGCTATTCTAAAATAAAGCTGGAAGTAATGTGATATATATGATTAGCTCTTAGTGGGTACCTAAGTAAGATAGGCATATTGTATCAATGACCAGGACCATACTTAAAGGAGAGTTGAGTTGTGCAAAGAGCAGTGGAAGAAAAGGGCAGAGCTGTGAAGGTACCCCAACTGAGGGCTTTCATAGATGCACTTTTTGTTGGTGGTTGCTTGCATTATTTCATCTCTCTTTCAGGTTTTGTCAAGGTTGGTGGTTTCCGCTGGTGATGCAGTACGGCTAATGGGTTGTTGTCAATATGTTGAGTTCTTCTATGGGTATCGAATAGGTTTGGGCATTTTGGGTTGGTGGATCGTGTTGAATTAGGGAATGATTTCGGGTGTTTTATATCTGAGTTTGTTTATTATTTAGGTATATTACAAATTATAATTTTATTTTGAAGGGTAATTTGAAAAAAAAATATAAGGTGTATTAAGGATAAGTTATAATCTAAATGATTTAATAAGGAATATTGAGAAATTGAGCATGCTGAATACTTTTTTAAATACAAATAGAATCACCCAATACATATGCGTATATGTTTTAATTTATTTTTTCAATTGGCCTAACAACACTTGTAAATAAAACATTTTTTTCTCAATCGGGCTGAATAGAATCTTTTCTAGGGGAGTTAAGGGCCGGTCCTTTGGACTGAACTTAACTCCCATTTTACTCGACATTCAACCCACAAGAAGAAATCAGACAATCGTTCTCTCTCTCACTCTCTCAACTGTTCCGTTCTCTCTCCCTCAACCGGCCACCAAAGACCACTTTTGATTGTCGATGACCACTTCTAGTTGCCGTTTCTAATTGCCAGCGACCACCACTGACTTTCGACAACTCCTTTGGCCTTCATTTTTGATTGTCAGTAGCCATTACTAACCTCTAGCAACTACCTTTAACCTTTAACAATATATATTTTTCGCCATTTTTCATCTCTACCATGTCAATACTGCCACCACCTCCTCAGATATGGTGGCTACAAGAGAGAAAAAAAAAGAATGAGGATGAGGAAAATAATGGAGAGGGATGAGGAATTCTTACCATAAAATAATTTTTCACATTCGCAAATCAACACAAAGAATTGAAGACAAATCCAATAAAAAAAAATTATGATTGACACATTCAGTGATAAATTTATCACTATTTGTTTGTTAAAAATTACAAAATAAAAAAATAATTTCATTATCATCGTCACAAATCAACCCAAGATTCAAAGACGTACTCAGTGATAAATTTATCACTGACTGTTTGTTAAAAAATTACAAAAAAAAAAATCTTGTCATCATCGTCACAAATCAACACAAGATTCAAACACATATATTAGTGATAAATTTATCACTTATGTATTAAACCTTTGTTTGTAGCAGATTTGGTTTGAGAGAAATAAAGAAGGGAGGATAAAGAGAGATACGAGATCTAGAGAATCAATGTTGCTTGTAGTTGTTTGAAGTTAATTTCACAGTAAAAACAACTAGATCGGTGACAACATAATGTAGATCGACAATGGCCGAGGTGGTTGGTAAACAGTGATGGTGGATTAGAGATGGGGAAGTATAGATTAGCGACGGTGGAGATGGTTAGTGAATGATAGTAGTGGTAGTGGCTGGCAAAGATAGTGGTGGTAGCCGGTAGAAGCGGCGGTGGTCAATGAGGGATAACAGTGGTGGTGGCAGGTGGATGGCCAAAGCCATGGCAATGGTGGTGGAATTTTCTAGAGAGAGAGAGAGAGAAAGAAGAAGAAGAAGAAGAGTTTTAGAAAAATGATTAAGAGAGAGAAGTTAATAAAAATTGAGAAAATTAATGAGTAATAAATTCAATGAGGGTATTATAGGCAACTAAAGACTTAATGGTGCATAAAAATATAAGTCAATACCTAATAGGCTCACAATTATCACATCTAAATCAAATCAAATCAAATCAAAATCAATTTTTTTTTTTTCCAAATGGAACTAATTTAGCTAAGTTAAATTAGTCAAAAAGTCATACTAGGTTTAGGATCTTTGAAAAAAGATAAAAAGACAAAAAGTTATTAAAAAAGTTAAAAAGTTATTACTATTCACCAAAAAAAATTATTTTGATACAAAAAAGGTACAAATCACGTTGACGTGAGTTGCCTTTTGCTAACTTTGGTGAGAACAAATTACGCAGGCGGAGGCAAGCTTAAGGACGGTGCTGTTCGGTCCGTGGGGGCCCATCACGGGTCCCGTTTTAATAAATCTGAACCGTTCAATGTGTAGAATTCGTCGAGTACTATATAACTGTAAAAAATTACGTTGATCGGATATTGCTAACTACATGATCAAATCAGTTTTGTATAAAAAAAATGGATGGTATTATAGTTAATGGTTGACAAAAAACTAATCCGATCAAATAGCTATAGATATCCGATCAATGTGAGTTTTTACAAACATATAGTACTCGAACGATTCTACACATTTAACGGTTCCGATTATCAAAACGAGACCCGTGGTGGCCCTCATGGACAGAACATCACCGTCCAATTCCTTGCCTAAAAAGGAGGCAAGCATATCCTACATACTAGTCTCCCACGGCTCTGCCCCAGCATACGGCCTATTTCTCTCTCCCTTTTCCTATACACTAAATTATATAATTTTTTAATACACATTTTTTTTTGTAAAAAGTGAAAAAGTTATCCCAAACAATCATATTTTTTTCAACTTTTTCGTCCAAAAAAGTCAAAAAGTGCACTTATTTAGGACATCCCAAACAACCCCTTAACTTTTCCAAACTAAGGTTCAGTATTCAAATTACAATCACACCTTGATGGATAGTGATTATACAACTACTTGATGTCTGAACATGTGAAGGTAGGGCTGAGTAAGGAATTCGTGAAATTTGTAATTTGATTCGGTCCAGTCCAATCCAGTAGGTTTGAGTTGATTTTTTTTAATCTGTGGTTCGGTTCCAGATTGAAAAATTAAAAATCCATAGTTCATGGATCGGTTCCGGATTGAACCCCACGGTTCCGGATTAGAACCAATCTGGACCGTATACAAATAAACTATATTTATATTATACACCCTCATGCATAGTATCTTCTTTTATTCCATATAAAACCTAAATCCAAACCTAAACCCGCGTAGTATCTTCTTTTATTGTTTTTGTTTGTTAGTTTTTAGTTTTAATTTGTAATGGTCTAAATACTTACGGTGGAACCAGTTTTCTTATGATTGTTTAAATTTTAGAACAACATGTCGCTATTATGGAAAGACATGTTACTATTGTAGAACTAATATGATGTTATGTTTATATTTTTATGAAATTAAAATGTTCTTTTTTTTTTTTTTTGTTATTTAATTATATGAATCCGTGGTCCTAAACCGATTCAATCCATGTTAAATGAATTGGTTTGGATTGGTTCTATGATTTAAACGGATTGGATTGATTCCAATTTTTCAAGAATCATAGATAACGGATTGATCCTAATTTTACCTCAAACCGAACCAATTCGGACCATGCTCACCCCTATGTGAAGGCCAAGGAGATTTGATCTTTTGAATTAATTGGTCCAATAAGCAGAATAGGAAATAATCAAAAAATAAAGGATAAAAGACAATTTTAATCCTTAAAATATATAATTTTTTTGTCATTTTAGTCTCTTAAATTTCAATTTTGTTATTTTGGTCCTTAAAGTTGTCAATTTGAATCAATTTGGTCCTGGGTTTAACATCCATTAACGGAAATATGAATAAAAGACAGTTTTGGTTACTAAAATATGCATTTTTTCTCATTTTAGTCCATTGAGTTCTGAATTTTGTCATTTTGATCCTCAAAGTTGTCAATTTGAGATATGACCAAATTGACAATTTTGATGATGTTAGGTTTTTATTATTGACAATCCCGTTTGACAAAACTTTTTTTAGTTGTAATTTTATTTGTTTATTTCAATGAGGCTATGAATATTTAGATAAGAATCCAATCCGAATTGTGCCTTGCTGAGGAGTTTGTGATGTGAATTCTTTCATATTTTCCACTTCGCTGACTATGTCAGGGAAAACAAAAATGTAGTCGAAGTTGCTTGACTGCTCGAGCGACCATTTGTGCACTTGAGCGAAGAATCTTTGGTTTCAGAAGTTTGAATTGTCTGCAAAAATACTAGGATTTGTATTTTTACACTCGAGCGACCTTTTCTGCGCTTGAGTGGAGATCGCGGTTCTAAAACATGCGTTTTAGTCAGACCGCTCGAGCGGCCATTCTTGCGCTCGAGCAGAGAACGCGATTTTGTTTTTTATAAATCTGCAATTAATTCAGTTTTTAGGGTACGACTTCCAGATCTTCTTCTTGGGTATTAGGGTTTTCATTTGAAACTTCTTTACTTGTTTCCTTTGATATCTGTGAGAGTTTATATCATGAATTGAGTGGATTATATCAAAGAGTTTGTTTATTTTGTTTTATTCAAAAAAGATGGAGTTGTTCTTCGATGGATTTCGTGGAATTTGGGCTTGAAGCTTTGATGGATTTCAGAGTGGCTCATCATCGTGAATTCGACATCGGTGTTGTGGATTCAACGTTGGGCAAGACAATTCCAAGGTGAAGACGGGGTTGGAAGAGGCACATAGGGTTCGGTTCGATTCGGGCGTAGATTCGCTAGATAATTGAGAGTAAACTTGTATAATTCCTTTGTTGAGAGTACACTTATATAATTCCTTTGTGTCTTCTTAGTGGATTATTTTGTAACTTTTGCTCGTGGTTTTTTATCACAATTGAAGGTGCTTCAATTGTGGTTTTTCCACGTTAAAATCATTATATTGTTTTGTCTTTGATTGTTTGATTAGGATTGTTATTTATTGTTTAAAATTGATACATAATCACAATTCAATATCTTCGGGATTTTAGAATTTTCAGATAATCAAAATGACAAAATTTAAAACTTGAGGGACGAAAATGAGAAGAAATATATATTTTAGGGACAAAAACTATCTTTCATTCATATTTCTGTTAATAGACATTAAACTTAGGACCAAAATAACTTAAATTAATAATTTTGAACACCAAAATAATAAAATTGAAATTTAAAAAACTAAAATAAAAAATAACACACTTTAAGAATTAAAACTATTTTTTATTCAAAAATAAAAAATAAAAATTGTGGGAATTTAAAGTTACGGGTTAGAATTGAAAAATGTTTGAGGGCCACAAAAAGTGTGGCTCAAATAGCTCAAAATTATCAAATCGTTTTTTGACAATTTTGAACTATTTGAATCACACTTTTTGTGACCCTCCACCATTGCTCGTTAGAATTTTCGTGGCCACATATGAATAGATATCATTAGACTTTTGTGGCTTAGGGTGATCAATGATGACTCACTTCACAAGACTCACTCTCATGTGAAATGATTTCACATTTCTCTCCCTCTCATCTAGTCCCTCTAATTTTATATCATCGAAGATAGAATTAGGGAAATAAAATTAGATGAGTGAATATCATACAACACTATTATATTCTCATAATTTATTATCTTTAAATAATTTTTAATGATATGATATTGAGGTTAAGACCATACATGACAAAATGTTTGACAAAACAAAATTTGACACTTGTTAAATATATCATTAGAGATGATTTTTAAGAATGATAAAATGAAAAGAAATGCATTTTTTAGGAATCAAAATTTTCTTTTATTCATATTTATGTTAATGAATGTTAAACTTAGGATCAAATTGATTCAAATTGAGAATTTTGAAAACTAAAATGATAAAATTAAAACTTAAAATACTACAATAAAAAAAGCGTAAATTACACTTATACCCTTGAGGTTTGGGTTTAATACATATCACCCCTTGACGTTTGGGAAATTACACTAATCCCTTTGTCATTGTAATTATTTAGACGGAATGAAAATATTGAACTCATATACTCTCTCTTTTTTTGTTTTGTTTTACTTTCTCTTTTTTTTTTTCTCCCTTTCCTTTACTTTTTTTTAATGTAATTTTTTTTTGTTTTTCTATTAGAAATTGTTACCTTTTATATAAGCAGAGGCTTTGTGAAATGAAACTATCAACCACAGGGGTGAGAATGTAATTTTTAAAATATCAGGAAATAGGTAATAATGGGACCAAATCTCAAGGGGTGTCAATGTAATTTATCCTAAAAAATAATACATATTTTAGAGATTAAAATTGTTTTTTATTTAAAAATAAAAATAAAAATGGTAAGAATTCAAGGTTACGTGTTGGAATTTTCTTAGCCCCATATGAATAGATGTCATTGGACTTTTGTGATGATCAACGACGATGATGTTCACATGACTCACCGTGATGATGTTCACATGGGTCACCCTGATGTGAAGTGATTCCTTCTCTAGTTCCACATTAATAGGGATGAAATTTGGAGAGTAAAATTAGAAGAATGAATTATTATTTATACAATAATATATTTTTATAATTTGTTATCTTTAAATGATTTTTAATGATATGATATTGAAATTAAGACTACATATGATAGAATATGTAATAATTAAAATTTCATACTTACCAGACACATCATTAAAAGTGATTTTTAGAGATAATAAATTAAGTATCTGAAATATTTTATAATTCCAATTTGAATATGGGTTTACTTTTCAAATTTTACATGCCACCCCATTTGGGGGTTGGAAAAGAAATTGTGTAAGTGAATCATTTTTTTAACAAAATAAATACTAAAATTTTAATTTTATCATTTTAAATCTAAATATTTTGATTTGTTTTTAATTTAAATTATTTTTTATTTTCACAGAGTAAAACTGACAAAAAAATTCAATGAATTTAATGATTAAAATATTATTTTTGATTAGCCTTACCCAATGAAAAGAAACATATAATTTAAATATTATAATTTAAATTAACAAAATAAAAAATTTATTTTAGTATAAACGTCTAAGATTTTTTTATGATTACTTCTAAAAAACATTCCATGGTTGATAAAAATAAAAATAAAAAAAGAGTACTGGTTAGTTAATACTCGACTTGGTGCGAACCACTCATTTCCCAACCTTTTGTGGACATTACTCATAGGTAGCCGTGCCAACTAAACCAAGATTATCATAAATGACATTGCAATATGTCAAGTCTTAATAGAGTAAATTATTCTTGAAATTGGATTAAAATACAAATTATTTTGTGGTTTTAAAAATTATATTTTATTTTTTAAGATTTCTAATTTCAAAACAAATTATCTTTTTTATTAATAAATTATCAAGTCAATTAATAATTTTTAATGATATTAAAAATATATTTCAATTAATAATTTAAATAATTTTATTATTGTATAGGAGAGCAATTATGAATTTTTTTTTTGTTAATTCTGTTAAATAAAAAATTCTAATAAGAGAATATTTGTAATTTTTTAAACTACAAAAAACAATCTGTATTTAAGCAAACTTTAAGGGTTATATTTATAATTTACCCTTTTTAATATTTTGATTGTTTCATTCCATTCGGGTAATGAAAGATTCTGATTTCATATAATGATTATAAAATATCAATATAAATTTATAATTATATTATAATTATTTTAAATTAAAAAATTATTATACATATTATTAAATGATGTAATAGAACCTTTCTATTTATTTATTTATTTTTAGATAGATAGAACACCTCTATTACAAACATATAATAAGGAGAATCACAATCTCAATTTTTAACTATGGTAATAGGCATTAAAGATGTTCTTAAAAACAAATTTTGCGGTTTAAGTTCCAGAGCAAGAATCATATGATTTTTTTTTGGCTGTCTGTGATTTTGTTTTTTTTTCTTTGTGAATCGAAAATGGACCATTTAAAGTTCTTTTCATACAGGAATGGACCACCTAAGCCTTTTTTTTTTTTTTCTTTTTATATTATTATTAGAAAAGTGATGAAAAAAATGTGATAATGTGCACTTGCACGTTTTAAAAAAAAAAATTAGTGAAATATTTCTCTAATTTATGAGTGTGAGAGTTTAAGATAATTTTTTTATTAGTTAAGATCATTCGATGAAATTTTTCTCTGCGATCATATCAAAGAAGTTTCTCTATATTTGGCCGAAATTTCTTTGAATCAGGTACAAATTTTTCTGAGTCGAATTTTCTCTGTGAAAATCTTGAGGGGCCCCAACTATTATGAAAATATTATATGTTATTATCTTATAAAATCTTAATATTAGAGATTTTAAAAAAATTCATTTTAAAAAAAGTTATCATTTTTGTGATAAAAATATAAATATTTTGTAATAAAAATTATAATTTCGGTGTGGTGTTGAACTCGGCGTTAAAAGTAGCACATTATTCGCACATTATTCCTAATGACAAGTTCAGGTGTCTGTTTGGCTTTTGATTTTTAAAATTTGTTTTTAGATGAATTTCGCTTGTTCTTAATTTTTTTAACTTTTTAGATGCACTTTATTAAGATGCATCTAGAAAATAAAAAAAGAAAAATTAGTGTAATATCCTTTGAAATTTTTCAAAATTTTTTGTGAAAATATATGAGAGACCCTAACTACTATGAAAATCTTGAATTGTCTTTATTTTATAAAATCTTAATATCAAGTATTTTAAACTAAAAACTCAAAATAAAACAAATTGGCTAAGACGTTAGAAAAATTACTAAAAATAAATGAAAATTTGAATAAAATATGTGTATATTTTTGTTGGAGTTTTTGTTTATTTTTAATGATGTTTTTATAGTTTATTAATTAAAAATTACTTTTTAGATGTATATATATCTAAAAAGTTTTTTTTTAAAATTAATAAAAATATAAAAAATCAATAAAAACAAACAAAAATCTATTTAAAAGTAATTTCTCAACATGTAGGGCCACCCCATCTAATAATTGAACGAATTTTATGAGTTATATTTTTTGACTAATGTTGGAGATCTTAAAAATTTATCAAAATTTTTATCAAATATTTTATATGGATATGTATCCTTATATAAAATATTTGATAAAATTTATATTTATGTAAAATATTTAGTAAAATTTTTAATAAATCCTTTAAGATATCTAATATATTTTTTTGTATTTCTTTGCTATATATGGTTGGCGATGACTTTTGAGAATATGGGGCAATATTTGCCCATACCACTTTTGTTAATTAATAGATTAGATTCAAGCCAATGTCAGCAGTGGTGGAATCCATTACATTATGTGGTTGTTTTGGGGATAAATTATTTTAATAATTTTTTTTATTTTTTATAAAAAAAAATATGTAAAAATTAAATATAATTGATATGATTCAAAAAAGATTAAAAAAAATAATAGGGTGGTGTTTGTTTTGAAGGATTATTTTATGAGATTAGACTATTAATTTATCTGGACTAAAAGTCCGTTGTTTGGTTTAAAATTTTTACACCACAGACTATTAGTCCCTTCAGACCAATTGTCTCACATCCATTGGACTATTGTGTCCCATGGAGGAAGGGGTGGGACACAAATAGAGGGATAAGGGGGGATATGAAATTAGGTGATAAAATGACTATTTTTGACCATCTACTATTTAATTATGTATTATATTTAGTAAAACTCAATAAAATTTAAATGTCTCAATTTAAAAATAAAAATTTTATTTAATTTTTATTGATATTTTATTTATTTAATTTTTTATCGATGTTTTATTTTAAAATTTTGTTTATATTTCATTTAATTTCACTATTTAAATTTTAATAGATGTTTTATTTAATTTCATTATTTAATTATTATTATTTTATTTAAAATAAATTTATCTAAAATTTTAATTAAAAAATAAGATATATTTTTGTTGATATTTAATTTTTTAAATTTTAAAAAATAATTTAATTAATTGTGTAAAAAATAAATAAATAAATTTTTATTTAATCTAGTTAAAATTATTAAAATGTTAAAGATATGTTTAATATTGCTATTCCTTAGTAAATAATTGAAAAGGATAAATAGTCATTTAAACATTTTCTTCTTCTTTCCTTAATATCCCATCCCAATAACCATAGAAGTAATCTCTCTCCCAAAATGTCATTTCTTACATCTAATCCTCCCTGACTAAATAAACATGAGATACAAATCCAATCCAACTAAATAGTTCATGAACAATGTATCTCAAGACTAATAGTCCGATGAATTACAATATCCCCTTATCAAGTCCGTTCAAACACACCCACCTAAGAGTGCGTTTGATTCGCCGGATTAGGGGGGGACTATCCACTGTTGGAATTGTAATCTGGGGGAAGCTTTTTATCCAACGTTTGTTTTTTTTTTTTTTTAATACGTCGGACATGGAGTCCAGCCAGACTATATGTGAGATTATTATCCGAGGAGGGGGGTGTGTGTGTCGGGGACAATTTTCATCGGCATATCGTTTATTGTTGGGATTAGGTGATGAAATGACCATTTTAACCCTATACTATTTAATTATGTATTATATTTAGTAAAATTCAATAAAATTTAAATGTCTCAATTTAAAAATAAAATAATTTTATTAACTTTTTATGATGTTTTATTTATTTAATTTTTGAAAATAATTTTTATAGATATTTTATTGATGTTTTATTTTAAAATTTTGTTTATATTTTATTTAATTTCATTATTAATTATTATTATTATTTTAAAAATAATTTATTTAAAATTTTAATTAAAAATAACATATATTTTTTTTTGATATTTTTTTATTTTATTTTTAAAAAATAAATTTATTTAATTGTGTAAAAATAAAATAAAATAAATTTTTATTTATTCTAGCTAAAAAATAATTAAAAATATTAAAGATATGTTTAATATTGTTATTACTTAGTAACTTTGAAAAAGGGTAAAATAATTTTTTGTTATTTATCCTATCCAGTCTGTCCAACCAAACATTGATTCACTAAAAATAGTCATTTCTAGATATCTAATCCTATGAGAAAACAAACACGGGATACACATCCAATTCAACCAAATAATCCAGGGGATTCACAGTTCTAAGATTCAAGTCCGATGAATTCTAATTCCATCTTATCCAGTCCGTCCAATCAAACATAAATACTAAACCCCTAAGTGTATTGATATATGGGACTAAATTG
This sequence comes from Camellia japonica, assembly GCA_030407325.1. Lineage (NCBI taxonomy): Eukaryota > Viridiplantae > Streptophyta > Magnoliopsida > Ericales > Theaceae > Camellia > Camellia japonica. The sequence continues at coordinate 123,016,353 of JAPPVO010000013.1, read as the reverse complement.
TCCCCAACTAGGTAGCCCAATTGGACAGTCCTATCTGGCCTATTTAGGGCTCATTTCGAGTCTGTCTCGATAATCTAAACCGTTCAATATGTAGAATTTATTGAGTATTTCATCTCTGCAAAAAATAAATTGATTGGATATCGATAGCCACTTGATCAATTCATATTTCTATCAATATATTTTTTTTAAATCATATTTACTATTGATAGAAATGTGAACTGATCAAGTGGTTATAGATATCCGATCAACGTAAGTTTTACAAAGATGAAATATTTTGTCCCTTCCATGCAATCGGAAAATAAAGAAATGATTTATTCAAAATAATTACGTATTTACAAAATATCCTCTTAATTTATAAATTTTACACATTAAATAATTCGAATTATCGATTTAAGTTTCATGGTGGATCTACGGAGGCCTAACAATACAACCAGTCTGATTAAGGCAGGAGACAAGCCTAGGCATTGATATATAAGGGGATAAGGCTACGAGGATCACAAAAAGTAAAATGAAAAACAATTGCCACGTTTAATTTGGTATTTATTTTGTATGGCTATCAGAAAATGTGTAATTTTATTTTTGAATTATAAATTATCATAAATTTATTAAAAAAATACATAGGGTCTGTTTGGTAATGTTTACGTTTTCAGTTTATATTTACAAAAATTTTATAAACTGGTTTTTGTTTATTTTTTTTGTTTATTTTTAAAAAAATATAAACTACAAACGCGTTTGGTAATTGACAAAATATTTAAAAATTTTAAAAATATAAAAAGAGTGAGAAATGGCAAGTGGTGGAAAGTGGCGGCAGAAAACGGTGGTGGAAAGTGGTGACGGTGGGTTGGTGATAGCGGGTGTTGGTGGGTGGTGGCGGATGGGTGGGGTGTGGTGGTGGTGGTGGGTGGGTGGGTGACGGTAGCGGGTGGTGGGTGGTAGTGAGTGGGTGGTGGTAGTGGCGGGTGGTGGGTGGTGGTGTTGGTGGTAGGGGTTGCGGATGGCGGGTGGTGGTTGGGTTGTGGCGGGTGGTGGTGGTGGGTAGGTGGGTGACGGTGGCGGGTAGTAGCGAGTGGGTGGTGGTGGTGGCGGGTGGCGGGTGGTGGTAGGTTGTGGTGGCAGATGACGGATGGGTTGGGTGGTGGCGGGTGTGTGTGATGGTGGGTGGGTGGGTGACGGTGGCGGGTGATGGTTGTGTAGCGAGTGGGTGTTGGTGGCAGGTAGGGGCGGATAGCTGGTGGTGGTGTGGCAGGTGGGTTGCGAATGGCGGTGGTGGGGTGTGTGGCGGGTGGTGGTGATGGTGGGTGGATGGGTGACAGTGGTGGGTGGTGGTGGTAGATGGTGGGTAGTGGTGACAGGTGGGTGGTGGGTACTTGGTTTTGGTGGTGGTGGCGTGGGTTGCAGGTGGCTTGTGGTGGATGGGTGGTGGCAGGTGGGGTGGTGAGTAGGGTGGTGGGTAGGTAGCAAGTGATGGTGGCGGGCGGTGGATGGTGGTGGCGGGCGGTGGATGGTAGTGCGGGTGGTGGTGGTGGCGGGTAGATGGCAGGTGGGTGTGGTGGTGGTGGTAGTGGTGGCGAGTGGGTAGCATGTGGGTGGTGGTGGCTGGTGGTGGTGGCAGGTGGGTGGTGAGTGGTGGTGGCAGGTGGTGGTAGGGGGTGGTGGCAGAAGACGGTGGTGGAAAATTGTGGCAGGTGGTGGCTAGTGTTGGGTGGTAAAAAAAAAAAACTCAAAAACTCAAAACGGAAACACATTTTTTGAGTTTACATTTTTTGGCCAAATTTATAAACTGAGACCACTAATTTATAAATTAAAAATTTACCAAATAAGATTTTATTTGAGTTTTTTTAATTTTTATAAATATAAACAGAAAACTGAAAACGTAATATTACTAAACGGCACTATAATATTTATCACAAAAATATTTAACAAATACAAAAAAAAAAAAAAAAAAATAATAATATGCATATAGTACACGCCGTATAGAGGTTGCCACCAAAGGGTTCCCCTTTATTAAAAACATTATTATAAAATATAAAATTTAGGATAAATTATACTTTGCCTTTTTATATGGAAAATGTCTCGTAGCTCAAATTTTGTGGCTCAAAAGTGGCTCAAATGGCCAAAACGACGTCGTTTTGGCCATTTTTATGTTGTTCTGTACTCAAAACGACGTCGTTTTGGCCATTTGAGCCACTTTTGAGCCACAAAATTTGAGCTACGTAGCATTGTCGTTTTTATATTTAGTAATTTTCTCATTTTAATCCTTAATTTATTTATTTTTATTTTAGCCCTTTATGTTTTAAACTTTTTTCAATTTACTCTTAAAATTAATTTCTATTTAAAATTAAATAGAAAATGTCACATACATAAAAATATATTATTATACTAAAATTTAGATTTATGTCAAAAAAGTAAATTATATATAATAAAATATTTTTATTTTATGTGACTATCAGTATCTCATATTTATATAACTTTGGACATAAGTTGTATTTTGAAGTAAACTAGGAAAAATTTAAAATATAAAAAATAAAAGTAGGGAAAAAATTTAAAATCTAAAATGAAAAGTCAACTTTTTAATTTTTTAACCTTTTTTAGGTCATATAATTTATATTTTTTTACACATTTTTTTTTTAAAAAAAAATTGAAACTTAACTTTTGACATACTTTTTAAAATAGACCAAAGCAACGGAGCAACAAACTTACTAATGGGTATGGCAAAGGCTATTTTTTAGTTTTTTGGACTAAAATTTACAAAAAAAAAGATAAAATATGCTAAAATAACCAATAAGATCAAATATCATATTAAATCCATAATCATTTTATTTTTTTTCTTATAAATATCACATCTAACTACAAAAAAATTATACTATCTTCTCAAATATAAAAATTTTAACCTATTACAATAGTTAAAAACTAAAATAACTTACTAAAATAATAATTTCTCAAAAACCCACATTATTTAAATTAATTGACGGAGTCAATTAATCTGATTCTGTATAAGGTGGCACTGTCCTGAAATATCAAAGTCCACACTGTTTTTGGAATTATCCTAGGGATGTTGCATTTTTTTATATAAAAAATAATGGCGTAGAATTTTAAGGGGAAATTATTATTTAAAAAAAATCAAAACAAACCAAAATATAAAAAGAGTTTTTTTTTAAGTTCCTAATATTACAATTTTAGGAGATCCCTCATAAAAACGCACCTTTTACATCCAAAACTATTAGACCAAAATACCTTGCGTTTTATATTCAGTATTAACATTTTTCACTTTTTAAAATTTTTAAAGATTTAAAAATTCAATAATTTTTGATATAGATAATCATTTTAAACAAAAATTATATTTTTGAAATGCTTTCATCGAGATCTATCAAACAATATTAACGATGAATATGAAATTTTGAGAAAAAATTTGGCAAAATTTCACTGAATTGGCTATTTTTAGTCAATGAAATTTCGCTAACTTTTAATCAGAGAAATTTTATTGTTTTATAGTAATTTCAGTGAAATTTGTTTTCAATGAAATTTTCTTGACCTTAGTGAAATTTCACTAACTTTGGTCCAATGAAATTTTCTTGACTAAGTTAGTGAAATTTCACTATCATTAATATAGGCCAGTGAAAAATTCACTAACTTTAGTGAAAATTTGCTGGTTAAGTCAAAGAAATCCTAAATTTCATTGAGGGTAGAGAGTGGATGAAAGACATATTGAGGGATAGAAAGAGAGTAGAAAGAAAGAAAGAGATGAGATACACATCAGTGAAATTTCACTGACTTAGGTCTAGTGAAATTTTAGAAAAAAAATTTTGTAAAGAAAAATTCAAAGAAATTTCAAAAATACACAGAAAAAATTCAAAAAAATTCCTCTGGTATAAAACGCAATTCAAAATTTTCTTAAATTTCACAAGCATATGTATTGAAAATGCACGACCCTAAGCTCAAAAGGTCAATAAACTCACTTTTTCTCTCTACCATTTGATACACTATTCAAAACCTGGAACCCAAGAGCAATGAACTTTTTGAATAGTAACAGAACCCAAAAGCACAGAGAAATTTCAACAGATCCTTCAAATTCTTCCAGTTCGGTGAGTTTATTATTGTCTATGATCATCCATTCTTTAGTCTTCAGCAAATAGATCAAGAACCCTGCCTCACGATAGCAGGCAAGGACAATTTTTTGACTTTTTAAAACTATTATAAGAAGTTCCCAAACTTATCCTAAGTTATTATATTTGCCAAAAAATATAACATGTTATATAACTCCAATAAAATCTTTTCTCTATAAATAAAGTTTTGATATTTAACCTTAGAATGTGTGGCAACTTGGTAAAACCTTGAGGTATAAACCATGAGGTCCCAAGTTCAACTCTCCCGAGGCCAACCATTCAAACAAAAACATGTATGGTTGGTAGGACAAACCTTCCAGATTTGGATGAATTGTACATAGTGTTAGGAGAATGGGTTTGTATCTCTACCCTGTGGGTGAGGGTATGGCTTAGCGCTACATAGTTAAGTAGCTCTGCTGTCTAACACCACCTAAAGATGATCTATGAAGGCTTGGCTTCTTAGGGTCGAGTTCTAAAAGTCACAATTTTTTTAAAGTTTTTATATTTGTTCAAAAATAACCAATAACACGCTAATAAATGGTAATTGAAAAAATAAACAAATAAATAGCAATTAATGAGTGAAATTGTAAGAGATTTGTTCATACCAAATGACACAACCAAAAAAATCGGGGTAACGTTTAGTTGAGTTTTATAATTATGATTTGAACGTGGAGTTTTATTTTGAGTTTGTGAGTTTTTGAATTATGATTTGAAAAAAGAAAATTTGTTTCGTTATGAGTTTTGAAATAAGAAAAGTTGTTTAGTTATGAGTTTAGAAAAGTTCTATTCAAAACTCAAAACCAAACTATTTTTAAAATTTAATTCAAAAAAATAATTATTGAAAAAAATATTTTTTTTAAAATTAAAAAAAATTTGAAAATATTTTTTTATTTAAATATTAAAAAAATATTCAGCTAGTGTTTTAAAAATTACTTTTGATTGTATATTTGGTTCGAAATTTTTTTTAATTGTTTTATTTGAAAACGATCTAAAAAAAAATAAATTGTATATTTAAAAAATATCAAAAATAATTTTTTTGTTTTCAAATAATATATTGTAATTGCAACAAAAAAAAAAAAAAAACTGTTCTGGTCAACCGGTCGGATATCCAGGGGATGTTCCAAATGAACGCCCCAATTCACAAATTTAAAATTCAAAAAAATATGCATTAGAATGTGTATTCAAATGTGACATTGGAATTGATTTTTGAAAATTAAAACGGAACATAACATTCAAATATAAAGGTAGAAAATTGATTAATCACAGCCTAGATTTCCCCTCAAGGAAATTGCCTTTGTGTATCTTTTGTTTATATCACTCACAAAAAAAAATAATAATAATAATAATAATGATAATAAATAAATAGTAAATTACACTGACACCCCTGAGGTTTTGTATTTATTACAGTTTTCCTTTTCACTTTTTGGAAATTACATCTCCCTCCCTATGGTTTAAAGTTTTATTACAGATTCCCCCCTCAACAATTTAATTTTTTTAAATATCAATTTTTCCCTCACTGGGTAAATTACATTGACACCCCTCACATTTTAGAAATTACAATCCCCTCCCTAAGGTTTAAAGTAGCATTATTAATTGTCCCCTCGGTTAGTATTAGTTGGAAAAAAAATTAATTGAAAAAAAAATTTAATTGGAAAAAAAATTATTTGAAAAAAAAAATTATTTGAATTTTTTTTTATTAGTAAAATTTTTAAATTTCTGTTTAATAACCAACGTAAACTAATCTTTTGAAACATAGTCTAAGAATTTTTTGATAAGTCATTTCTTACGTTAGTAACTTATTTAATTATTTGTTAATTTTATGACATTTTTACCATTTGAGGCCTATTTGGTAACCATTTCGTTTTCAGTTTTCAATTTATATTTACAAAAATTTTAAAAATTGTCATAAAAACTTGTTTGATAATTTTTTTGATTTATAAATTGTTGTTTCAGTTTGTAAATTTGAGGAAAAAACGTGAATTCAAAAAATAGGTTTACGTTGGTTTTTAAATAGAAATTTAAAAATTTTACTAACAATTTTTTTTTCAATTATTTTTTTTTTCAAATAATTGTTTTTCAAATAATTTTTTTTTCAATGAATTTTTTTCCAACTAATACTAACCGAGGGGGCAATTGGTAATGCTACTTTAAATCTTAGGGAGGGGATTGTAATTTCTAAAATGTGAGGGGTGTTAATGTAATTTATCCAATGAGGGCAAAATTGGTATTTAAAAAAATTAAATTACTGAGGGGAGGAATCTATAATGAAACTTTAAACCTCAAGGAGGGAGATGTAATTTCCAAAAGGTGAGGAGAGAACTGTAATAAACATAAACCTCAGGGGGTGTCAGTGTAATTTACCCATAAATAAATAAATCGATTTGATAATCATTTAATTTATCGCTTTTATCATAAAAAAAAATGAATAATCTATTTTTAAAAATATACTTGTTGTTTATTTTTTCAAGTGTAAATGCGATAAAATTGAATAAGATGTGATTATCGGATTAACTTAATTTTTTTTACAAATAATGCACAGGATTGGTTCTACAAAAAAAAAAAACAGTTCAGATTATCAAAATAAAGCCTGTTATGGATTGGACACATTTTGACAATACTTTTCAATCTAAATCATAGATTAGAAGAAAACCTCAGCCTTTAATATTTTCAAAAAGAATTTGAAAGCACAATGTATTTCACAATTTTTATTTTCTTTTGGTAGTACAAACATACAACATTAATTGAAATGATATTAGGGGAATTAACAGGTCAGTTAACACTTGTAAAATAAATTATAAAATAATGATAAATTTTATAAAATTTAATAATTAAAATCATATACTTTTCTTAATAATTATTTTGGGGAAAAAACCCGACCTGTGAATGCGCCATGATATTATATTATATTTTGTCACTCATCAGTCATCTCAGGTTCCAACTTTCCTTCACAGATAAATTGTTTGTGGCTATCAAGGATTCGGGCCCATGTACCTCAAACAATAATTCAGAACATATGATCCCTCCTATATCTGGCTCTATTAAGATTCGGGCCCATTTCCATCAGACAATAATTCAGAGCATTATCACATAACAAAATTTTTATTTTTTATTTTTTTTTGAAAGAAAATCTCATCAATTTGGTACAATGATATTAGGGGTGTAACTTGTGCGGGCTCAACCCCAGCAACCTGAATCTAGCCCGAATTTTTTTAGGGTTTGAACAAGATATTTTTAAATTCGGCACGGGCTTGGACAAAAATTCAGAAGTCCGAATTAAATTTGAGTGGGCTTGGGCAAAGATGTCGAACAACCCGAGCAACCCGAAACCCGAATTATACATATATAGCTATATAAAAATATTAAATATACATATAAATTATTAGTCATTACATGATATTAAAGTAATTTAGATGATTAAATCATATTGAATATATATTATATATACAAATAACATAAAATCATACTCTCTTTGTTTATTTTCACTCATAAATTGTAAGAACTACTATAGCGGCATCTCTCTTACATTATATAAATTATTTGCTTTGATGGTATTAATGAATTTCTATATAAAAAAATGTAAATAGAGTTAAATTTTACTAATTTAATAAAGCAGCTGCACACAAAAAAAAAATACTGAAATTCATTTGTAATTCAGGCAAATCGGGTAATTCGGGTTTAACTCGGGTCGTGCTTAGACAGGCAACCTCGGGTTATAATTCGAGTCTGGACGGGCCTGTGCAGGTTTTAGCATAACTTGGGCTGAGTTTGGACAACCTTCCAACCCGACCGAACCCGCCCGAGTTGCACCCCTAAATGATATTATGAAATTTAAAAAATAGATAAACAACCTTCATAAAAACAAGGATCAAAACTTTCATAGAAAAGAAGAAAAAGCCTGGCAAGAAAGCGAAACAAACCTCTCCGCATGAAGAATTATTACAATGGAACCCACTTCAATCATAGTCTTGACTTTCAAGAGTAATATTTGTCTTCCATCTTTTTGTTTAGAGAGTGTTTGGTTTGCCTTATTTTGATTTGCTTTCGCTAGTGTGTTATCTTTTTTTCCTTTATTTTTTGGTTTTCAGACTGTGAGAAGATCTAAAGTCAAATCTTAAAATTTTGGGTTCGACTGTAGAGAAAGTAAGACAGTAATGGTCGGAGTGGTAAGGCAAGCATCATATCAACCAGATCTAGAGGGAGAGGAGAGGGAGATCAGAGAAGTAAGTGAACTAAAGAAAAAAACAGGAGGATTTTAGAGTTTAGGAAGATGAGGTATTTCACTTTTATTAGTTGATTGAGAGATAAATGATGATCTATTTGATATAGAATAAATTCACATGGTATCACAACTTGATATTTGTTCATTAAAGTTGTGGACGAGAACTTTCTGTTAAAATTTTAAGAGATAATAAATATTAAATTATAAATGATATAAAACATCACTCTAAGATTTTTGTTGGATAAGTAAGATTATTGTATACAACTGGGATTATTAGTTCATGGACTAATATTCTTGTGTTTGATTGTAAATTTTGTTGACTGAATTACATATATGGCAAACATTCAATCCGATGAAACTGACAAATTTTTAATTTTAAGAGAGGCATGGGATCATAATCTCAGGTATGAAAAAAAAAACACAAAATATATATTTAATAAATGGTTATCTCATTAATTTAGTTAGATAATTAATTAATCTTATACTAATTCATAATATTATTAATTCTTTCGGCATCAATTTTACTAATCAAATAGTGTCTAAGATTGTGAGTTTTGACACGGTAAAAAGATTGTTGAATCTAAATTTTTTTAATTTTGAACTTGAACTTGAAAAAATTAAAGGGGTTTTGAAACCTGTTACAAATCCTATTTGAATAATCTAAATCGTTAATTGTATATGACTTTTTGTGTATATTATTTATAAATAAAAAAAATTAAATCATTTTAATAATTGTAACATTTTCATTTTATTGTATTTATTTTCAAAAGAGTAGATTGTTTATTATTTTCAGAACTATGGGCTGTTAGGAATGGTTTGCAATTGGCACGCAACCTTGACATTTTGAATCTCGATGTTGAATCTGATGCCATGTTGGTGTGCCAGATTTTAGCCAAAAATGTTGATGAGTTCCGCCCTCTTAGCAACTTGATTTATGATTGTAGGTATCTCATGGAGAAGTTCGCAATGTCATGTTGAGTAGACAATATTTTTATTTTTGGACAATATTTTTATTTTTAAATAATGAATAAATACGAATGAATGTAAAATAAGGTGTATAAGTAAATTAAAGTGTGATTTATAGAAAGAAGGAAAAAAAATATAAATGACATATAACCATAAGAAAAATAATATATAAGCCCACTTTGTAGACTCATTTTTTAAACACAGTGATGCGCCAAGAAGATCATTAGTTAATAATTAAAGAATATTTAATTATCACTAGGTTTAGAAAATGAGTCTAAAAATGCCCTTTGATGTTGGTTCAGGTGAGTAAACTAGGTCACTGTGGTTGTGGTGGGTAATTATTTAGTAATCGCGGAGTATAGACGCATGGTATTCCATGGATGTGATTGGTGAAGAAGTTGAGTAAGTGGGATATTGTATTGGGCGATTGAGGAATATGAAGAGACAGAATAAGTTATGATTGGTTAAGAGTACGGACACGTAGTACTCTGGGAATAGTCTATAATTTTCCATGGTTGTGGTGTTCTATATATTACAAATATCTCTCCGTAAGAAAGGAAAATACTGGCCTTGTTTGGGATATAGCCAATAAAGACAAAATAGATTAAAATAGTTAATAAGATAAAATGTCACATTCAAACCATAATCATTTTATTTTTTCTCTCACAACCATCAAATTAACTATAAAATAAAAAATAAAACTAATTATGTACCCAAATATAATTTTTTTAGTTAGATTAAAATAGTAAAAAAAAAAAAAAATTAAAATAGCTAAATTGTCAAAAGAGGACTAACTATAAATTGTATTTCGAATTTTATCCTGAAAAAAAGTTGGATGGTGTGGAATTAAAGCTGGAGGGATTCTAGTCGAGAGTTGGGTTCGGAGAGGAGAGGAAGGGGTTGTGGTGGTGCCAATGAGCTGGCCAGGGGCTGTCATGAAAAGGTTTGAAGACGAGGTGAAGAACATGATTCTAGAGTCTGTGGAAGACTTGTACAATGTAAAGCCTATTATGATTACATCTATGCTTTAAACAGTTAGTTATTCACACAATCTGATTACATAATCATTGTCGAATTTTGTGAAAATTGTGTTCGATTTTGTAATATAAAAAACAATCATGATTTAAATTAACAAAAAAAAAAAAAAAAATGCCTGTATCTTTTATTGAGAATGAGAATTAACTTTAGTAAAGAAACAAATGAAGATCTGTATTTTGACTACAAACGGTGGGTTGAAATGAAAATTAAAGAGCCCAAAGGTCAGCCCAAAACTTAGCCTAATCTAGTTGGATGTAAAGGCCCCACTGTCATACGGGCTGATTGTCCATAGGTTGTGGGCTAATCGAGGCAAATTGGGGCGGGGCGGTTTAATTTTGTATATTTTAAAAATAACGATACTAATAAAAGTGTAAGATAATATGATATATTACTAATAATATTTTTATATATGATAAGAGTTAAGAAAAATAACAAGTCAAATAAATATTAAGTATAATTTTTTTATTTTTTTTAAATAAATTATATATAATGAAAATAAAATAAACAATATAACAAAAAAGTTGGTAAGGTTTGATCTTTTAATCTCTTAAATAAAAGGAAAATGATTTACAAATTCACTTTTTAGATTCATTTTCTATATTCAATGATATATTAAGGAGATGATTGGTTTGATAGTTAGAGAAATAAATTAACATATTATTAAATTTAAAAAATGAATCTAATTTTTAAACTTAAATAATAATATTCTAAACAAAATTGTACAATGGTACGCAAGTTAGCCCAATTAATTCAAGGGAACCAAATTACTGAAGACGTGTTTGAGTGCACTTTGGGTTATTTTAAAAAGATGATTAAAAATTATTTTTTAACTTTTAATTTATTTTGGATCATATTATTTCTCATATTTTTTTTATACGTTTTTCTTTTTATAAAAAAAGGTCAAAAAAAGCCAAAAAAATTAGCTTTTAATTATCTCCCCGAATTCATCATTTTTGGTTGAATCACATAGCAATAATTACTTATTTACTAGTAATAATATTCTCACTTCACTTTAGTTAAAACAAGATAGTTATATCTTTATCAGTTTTTACCTATTTCAATATATTTCATTAAATTTATGACTTTTTTAATTTTTTATTTATTTTTAAATAATCTTCATATTAATTTTAATATTAAATAATACCTTATGAGTAATTTTAGTATTTGCCTTTGTATAGATATTTCTTCTTTGGCACGATCTGTATATTATCTGTCTAACAAAAATGGCAGACAAATGGAAGGAGCCCAATTGCCTCTCCCATCTCCTAAAACTCAGTGCTGTACAGATTTAAAAAACAAACTCCCTTGTTGCACTACAAGAAAACACACTTTTAGCGACTAAAATATTAGTCGCCAAAAGTACTAATTTTAGTCGCCAAAAGGCTTTGCCGACCAAATACTTTGGTCGCTAGCTTTGTCGGGGATACATCGTTGCCGAAAGTATTAGCGACTGAAGAACATTTAGTCGCCAAAAGTACTACAAAATTGCCGACTAAAACGTTAGTAGGAAAAAGTAACAGCTATTAGCGACGAAAAGAGTATTAGTCGCCGATGACCCACATTAGTGACTAAAAGATTAGTCGCCCAAAGGGTCTATTAATTATTTAACTCACTTCTTTAGCTACTAAATATTTTGTCGCGAAAACTGAAAATCTCTACGGCGACGAAATCTTTTGTCGCCAATACTCTTATTTTAGCTACTAAAGCTGTAGTCGCGGAAAGGGTCATTGTTGTTCGGCTACAAAACAGGTTAGTCGGCAATGCTTTTTTATTATGTTTTGGTGACTAAAATTGTTGTCGCCAAAAATGATTTGATTTTTAGCTACTAAACTTGTCAGTCGCCAAAAATATTTCAATTTGTTTTAGCTACTAAATATTTAGTCGCTAAAAGATTTATTTCTTTTTTGGCTACTAATTGTTTTGTCACCAAAAACGTCATTTAAAATTTTTATTTTGTTTTTTTCATTTTAATAAATTTTGTTAGAACCTATATCCACCGCAACCTGTAATAGGTATACAACCTATATATATTATCACCTATTCCGTAATGCATGTTTCACTTACAACCATCAAACAAAAAAGAACACTTGCTAATGTAAACTTATATAGAAACCAACTATATATATTTCAATTACAAATAATAACGTTATACATTCCAAATACGTTCCCAAAACAATGTCCTCCTTACACAACATTTTTACTATACTACGTATTGTAATGACCATTTGCCAAGGTACAAATTACCATGATAATATGTACCACGACAAAAGGTAATCTATGTATATACCACCAGAGCAATTAATACATGTGGAGCAACAGCAAATGTGAATGATCTATGTACCCCATCATTGATTCTATACGACCAGAGCAATTAATAGAAGCTCCAAAAATACTATGTACCCCGTCAAAAATTATATGTACGATTGGTCCACAGTCCACACAAATAGTATAGGACGACAAAAAGCTTCTGAAATTTGCAAAACTGTGAATGATCTTCTGGGCAAAAAAATAGACGATCCACATGTCAATGCCAAAAGCCATCCACACAACAAAAATTACACCCATTAGTTCCATTGTGAACAAAAAGTTATAGCCATCTACAAAACACAAATTGTATTTAACTATAGTTTGAATTTAGGAATTTCAATATATTTTCTTTACACTTTAAATTGTATTGAAAGTGTACATTTAAAGTGCAAAGAAACTTCCCAAGTCAAGCATGAGCCCAAAGTCAAGTTAGTCTAATGTGTAAACATATATGTTTTTTATTCATAAATGTACATATATAGAGATGCTGATAGAACATATATTTTTGTAAGCTTTAATACATGCCATCACAACTTCATGAAAAAGTCCTTCTCTTCGTGAGTTTTTTTTAAGGATATGGCAGAAAAGAGAGGTTCAAAGCAAATGCTAACAATAGAAACAATTTAAATATTGCAACAGAAACTAGTCAAGACTTGTGGTAAATGTCAAGTATCTTATCTTTCAACTTCGAAAGTCAATATAAGCTTTAATATATTTTTTGTGTAGCTTTATAGCGTTTCTCACGCCAACGCCCCACGTACACGTGCTAATTACGTCCCGTCTGACCCCACAGGTCCTATTTCACATGACGAAGCTACTCGTGCCATCCCTACAGTGGTTCGGGGGCTGCTTTCATTTTTCGGCCCTCTAAGGCCTTTTTTGGCTAAGTTTATGGCCTTTTCCACGACAACTCCCAATGTACCCGTGCTAATTACGTCCCGTCTGTCTCCACAGGTCCTATTTGACACAACGAAGCTACCCGTGCCATCCCTACATTGGTTCGGGGGCTGGTTTCATTTTTCGGCCCTCCAAGGCCTTTTTTCGGCTAAGTTTATGGCATTTTCCACGACAACTCCCAACGTACACGTGCTAATTACGTCCCGTCTGTCCCCACAGGTCCTATTTGACACAAGGAAGCTACCCGTGCCATCCCTACACTGGTTCGGGGGCTGCTTTCATTTTTCGGCCCTCCAAGGCCTTTTCGGCTAAGTTTATGGCCTTTTCCACTACAACTCCCAACATACCCGTGCCAATTACGTCCCGTCTGTCCCCACATGTCCTATTTGACACAACAAAGCTACCCGTGCCATCCCTACACTAGTTCGGGGGCTGGTTTCATTTTTCGGCCCTCCAAGGCCTTTTTCGGCTAAGTTTATGGCCTTTTCCACGACAACTCCCAACGTACACGTGCTAATTACGTCCTGTCTATCCCTACAGGTCCTATTTGACACAAGGAAGCTACCCGTGCCATCCCTACACTGGTTCGGGGGCTGGTTTCATTTTTCGGCCCTCCAAGGCCTTTTTCGGCTAAGTTTATGGCCTTTTCCACGACAACTCTCAACGTACACGTGCTAATTACCTCCCGTCTGTCCCCACAGGTCCTATTTGACACAAGGAAGCTACCTGTGCCATCCCTATATTGGTTCGGGGGCTGCTTTCAATTTTTGGCCCTCTAAGGCCTTTTTCGGCTAAGTTTATGGCCTTATTCACGCCAACTCCCAACGTACACGTGATAATTACGTCCCGTCTGTCCCTATAGGTCCTATTTGACACGAGGAAGCTAACCGTGCCATCCCCACAGTGGTTTGGGGGCTGCTTTCAAATTTCGGTCCTCGAAGGCCTTTTTCGGCTAAGTTTATGGCCTTTTCCACGACAACTCCCAACGTACACGTGCTAATTACCTCCCGTTTGTCCCCACAGGTCCTATTTGACACAAGGAAGCTACCCGTGCCATCTCTACACTGGTTCGGGGGTTGTTTTCAATTTTCGGCCCTCCAAGGCCTTTTTGGCTAAGTTTATGGCCTTCTTCACGCCAACTCCCAATGTACACGTGCTAATTACGTCCCGTCTATCCCTATAGGTCCTATTTGACACGAGGAAGCTAGCCGTGCCATCCCCACAGTGGTTTGGGAGCTGCTTTTAAATTTCGGCCCTCGAAGGCCTTTTTCGGCTAAGTTTATGGCGTTTTGGTCAGACAACATTTTACAGAGGAGACTAACTGAACTACCTCCCGTTTTTCCAATATGACAATAACGAAGCTCATAATTGTCCAATGTATTGAACATGGTCAATAGGGGGAAATAGACCCGGAATTATGTTGTCCCCAACCCAAATAAAGTCATGATTCAATGTCGATAACTCCTAATGCACAATGCGGGTTTCATTAATTTTTTTCACGTATTACCGTCCTTTTTATGCAACAAATATTACAATTGTATTAGCATCCTTTTGATTACAACCCAAAATTGTTGTCCACTAACAGACCCCAAAGCTCTTCTCTCTCTCAAACTCATCACTATGAACCAATCATGGCTTTCATGCACGTTAGACCAGTCAAGTTGTACTTGTTATATTGTACTAAATCAAAATTCATTCCAATTTAATTGGCTGCTGCAATTAGTCTTAAATTTGAAAAGAAATTCAATTGGATATCACTGCTAATATAGTAATTGGCCTCATATTCATATGCTCATCGTATTTGCTTTTGGGGAACTTCATATTTCATTGAAATCATGTGGTTGCCTTATGGGAATCAGATTACGGTCCTTTGTGTACTGTAGCAAAGCACCACGTCGGCTGCTGCAAAGTCTACTCACTTTATGCCTCAAAACCTATTCGAAGCACATAACAAAAACAAAATTTGCATTGCAACTTTAGAAAAGAATTCTATATGGATATGATCCATATTTTTTGTAGAAGTTGAACTAGCTTGTCAAACAAAATTCTGTTTACCGAATAGTAGGATGACCATCTGAACCCTCCAACAGGGTTGTGAGTCGGGACACCACGTCGTTCAAATGATTGAGTTGTACTTGTTGTGCCTCCCGTGCTTTTTTTTCTTCATCGACTTGTTTGATCAACTGCTCTCTTTCCCTCGTAATTTCCTCCTGATCTCTTTGCTGCTCCTCTTTCTCCTTCAATAGCTCCTCCCGATCTCTTTGCCGCTCCTCTTTCTCCTTCAATAGCTCCTCCTGATCTCTTCGACGCTCCTCTTTCTCCTTCAACAACTCCTCGTGATCACTTTGACGCTGCTCACGAAGAACCTCCAATTCCGCTCTCATTGACTCCATATGTTCATCACGTGCTCGTGCCGCACTAGAAGCTGTGGAAGATGGTTGTGGGCCTATCCCATATCCACGCAAGTAATTTTTTTTTTCCCCAAGCACTTGCCTTGATATTTCTTCGTGGGTCAATGGCAATCCTGCATCAGTGGCTGTTACTTGTAGATTCACCATATCATCCTGTAATGGCAATAAAACAATAAAGTCAACATGGGACAAGGAATTTAAAACAACTTTATTAATTGATATGCATCACACTTGGTTTCAACATTCAATACTCACATGTAGCTCACCACATTTGGGGTCAATCCAATCTCCCGTCTTCTTGGACTTGTGTGCTTTCTTATAAAATTGGGGGAAATCTATATCTCCATCCTCATTTGCCTGTTACGTTTGGAAAATTTCCATTGACAAATTAGTACATTGTAATATTCAGAATCAAGAAGAATCAATCATCCATAACATTACTAAATTAACTTCTCACCATAAGTGACATTGCTATAGGAAATGATTGCGATCCACTTGTATGATTATTGGGGAGCATACCCCTATTTGCTTTACCAGCTCTTGAGCGTTTCTAAAAAAATAGGAAAAAAAAAATAATAAAATAAATAAAAGATTAGTGAACAATTTTTACATATTAAAACATAAATTAATTTCAATAATGGGGTTTGTAATTAATTTTTTACCAAGTGAGATTCGTCTTTCCAAGCAACATCAATCATATATTTCCAGTCCTCCAAGGTCACTCCACTAGGCGGATGACTATAGGGGTCATCAACACCCTTTTCCTCAAGTTCGAGGAACTCTTGCTTTAGATTGTACCTCCAATCCTTGTATAGCAAATATGCCTTTCTATCAAGGATCTGTTGCGCTTGTTCATCATTATCAAAATCATCGCCGATAACAAACTTGTCCTACAAACATAATAAGAGAATTAGTACAACAATTAATTTATGCAATTATAGATAGGGCAATAAAGACATTATGGAAAGATGATTCTCATACTAGCACCGCTTGGATGACCGCATCTTTGGTAGGTTGATCAATTTTTCTCCATGACTTCACACTCTGAAGAGGGCACAACTGTCCAATTTGAAGGCCCAACTCATTCGTCGCTGGGGTGGCATTCCCTCCTGTGATTGCTTTCAACACCCGATTCACATAGACATGTAATTTCTCCCCCTTTCTCCTAGTAATTTTTTTTTGCACTCCTTTGCCTAATGTTGGTCCTTGTACACGAGTTGACCTCGTTTGCCCTGGTACAAAAGGGGAAGGAAGTCACAAATTACAAACATTGCTAATGAACTTCGAAAAAAAAGTGCTAGTTATGGGTCCTGTTAGTTTTTTCGCTGCCTACTGTTTCTGCTAGCTACTGTTTCGCAGCATAAAGTCAAACATAACTTATGCTACAACTTTGATTTCGAAGCTATCGATGCAGATGGGGCAACATTCACCAAACTGTTGCTGCTGTTGTGGCTGATTTCAAGGTTGTTTAGCTAATATTTTATTTGTTGTGGAAGTGTCCTTGTTATGTGCAAAGTAACCTTTTGTTTTTTTTTTCCTTTGTTTCTCTTTGTCTTTATGGGGTTTTCATTGCCTTACAAAAGCAAGCACCCATTTCATTTAAATTTAAATCTACCAAAACATGAAAAATAATACTAGAAAAGAGCAATGAATATAATAAGGGAAAAAAGTGAAAACAAGATGACATACAATATGATCAATTAACACTTTTCTCCATGAGCTTGGCATATGCTACATCCATCATAGTTCCACTTGGGAAGCTCGTCGGGACCTTTAAAAGGTACGAAAAGAGTAAAAAGTCTGCGTAACACCAACACCAACATATATTACAAATCATTGTGGGTAATCAAGAAGATAAACCATAACCACAAGAATAAAATGGAAATTCGTCCTAAAAAAAAAAGGAATAAAATGGAAACTAAATATTTAAATAAGGAAAAAGTATTACCCTTGCTGTACTTCTGAGATCGATGCTAGAATCACCAATCCTTTTGAACAATTCAAAAAAAAAAAAAAACTTGGGTGAATAAGACATAAAACAATTGAAAAATAACTACGTAATTTGGGGAAATTCTATAAAAACTAAAGACAACCACCACTAACACTTAAAAGAGGGAAAGAAAATCACCAAAGATGGTATATTGACAAGACTATCATTAATAGAGTTCCAAATTCAAAGAATGATGGGAAAAAATTCCCAAATAAAATCATTGAAAATTTGCATCAAATGACGACAAATATTCTGAAAACTATAACACATGAAGATTAGGAATGTAGCTGTTATTGATTGGTGCTAGGTACATACCCAATTCGAAGTTGTTCCTCAAACCCAAAAATGATGGTGTGTAGGTTTGGTAGAGAGCGAGACCTGATGAGAGAGGAAAATGCAACTAAGAATGAGAATACTCACATCACTCATATGAAAACAACAAAAGCCGTACATGGAAAAACCGTAAACCCGCAACAAAAGCATTGGAAAGTTCAATGATTAGAGGTATTAGAGGGAAAGTTCAAAAAGTTATTGGAAAGTTCTGAAAAAATTATTGGAAAGTTCAGTAGTTCAGTGTAATACCTCTAAAATCATTGGAAAGTTCAATGATTAGAGGTATATCCCTCTAATATGTCAATAATTTTTTCAGAGGTCAATATGCCTCTGAACTTTCCAATGATTTTAGAGGTCAATAAAATCAGTGCAAATTTGATAAAATCATTGGTAATTTAGAGGTCAACATACCAATGATATGATAAAATCAATGATTTTTTCAGATATATTGACCTGTAAGATATCCCTCTAATATATCAATCAATATCCCTGTAATAAATCCCTCTAACATATCAACCAACATACCTCTAATTTTATAAAATCAATCATTGTTAACTGATATATTAGAGGTCAATATACCAATGATTTTATTCCCAAATTGTCAATATACCAATGCAAATTTGAACTTTCCAATGGTTCATAGGTTTTTATTGGTGTTACTTCCAATTAAATGGAATGACACCACAATTTAAACCATCATTTTTAAATTGTTTTGGTGCCAGCAATCGCTTTAACAATGAAAAGATACTACTACCATAACCAAACTGAAAGTCAGTTACACATGAAATATACTTTTTCGTATAATTTTTCAAAAGATTGTAATGATAAAATTGTAAACCATGATCATAATTATATGAGACAATATTGACTCATTAAATTATATTTGAATACAGTGTTTAAACATATATTGATCATATGCAAATGAAAACCTTTTCGTCAAAATGACATCACCAAACTTATAAAGAAGATAAACCCAGTGCCTGCTGTTACAAATAAATGCATTGATTCAAATAGATGAACTCTTCTAATCTAATCAAACAAACAAACTGATTGAAATGATAAAATAATGTCATTATCCAACAAAAATCACAACCAGACCCGTTTCAATTAAATACAGAGTCAAAATTAATGATATAAAAAGAAAAACACGAAAACTGATTGACTCTAAACAGATTCACTAACAACATAGTACCAACAAATGTATATATATTATATAATTGTATACGAATTTACCCATTAGTTCCTTCACCTTAAAATAAGTCAATATGGAACCAACAAATGTATATAATTGTATACGAATTTAAAAGGAATTATACTTCTATAATTATTGTCCTTTTTTTTAATATATAAAACAATCAAATATTAAAAATAAAACAATTAAAATAAGGAAATCAAATTTCAGAGATACAATGAGACATTCTAGGTCTTCCAAGATAAACGTGAACCAACATGAAAACTGAGTAATCTGTTTGGAACCCACCAAAAAATTATTTGCATGTAAATCAAATTCTAATGAAACAACAATCAAACCATACATAACAATAACAAAATTCTATATAACTAAAAAAAAACTATAAATTTGGTGATAATCTATAAAAAAATCACCCAAGGATTGAAATAATATATGATATCATCATTTCATACCACCAATAGATATTGAAACACATTGAAAAACAAAATAGAAAACCAATTTCTAATGCACAATGTTTGTCCAAATCAAATTAATTCAAGTTTATATCCTCCTATGAGATGTAAACCAAAAGACTCATGTACAAACGAATTATGATGTAAATCTTATACATCTACGAATTACGAAGCAAGGTTGTAACAATTTTAAAATTAATTCATAGAACCATTTCAAAACCAATCGGTATACCATCTTCACCATTTGCGGCAATACAAAATTCATAATGGTCATACAGTTCAACAATCCAAATCGGGAATCAGAAATCCATAAGCCGAAATTCCAACCAAACACATTCACGAAATCAGAAAAGCCCTAACATGCAAATACGACATGAACAGAAAATGAAAGAGACGGCGAGACAGAATAGAACACACAGAAAAGCCCTAACATGCATATACAAACCCTACAGAAATGGGAAGAGACGGCGAGACAGAGATAGAAACACACAGACCCAGATCACGACAGAGAGTGAGCGAGACGAGAGACAAATACCTGTAAGTGGTGTGGCCGATTTGCAGTGGTCGTGGTGGCGTCGGCCGGTGGCCAGCGATGGTGATGATCGGCGGTGGTGAGCGATGGTGAGGTTAGGTGTATCGACTGCTGTGTATGTTGGTGTGTGAGTCAAAACAGAACAAAAAAGGTGAGTCTGTGAAATTTCATCCTGGGCGCCAACATTAATTAGTTTCCCTCTAAAAAAATTTCGAAGCTTTGGCGACTAACTGGTAATTTGTCGGCAAATATCACTAACAGCGACTAAAAGTTAGTCTTGAAAAGAATATTATTTGGCTACTACTTTCAAATTTCCGTCGGCAATAGTTAACATACAACGACTAATTTAGCTTTAGTCGCCAAAAAATCATCAACATACACCCATTTTTTGGCGACAAACATTTTTGGTCGCAAAAATGTTACTATACGGCGACTAAACGAAATTTTGGTCGCTTAAAATGTTGTAAACAGCGACTAAAACTCAGTTTAGTCGCCAATAAGTCAATATGGCGACTAAAGTAATTTAGTAGCTAAAAATTCTTAACTAATGCCGACTAAATTAGGTTTTTAGTCGCCCAATATAATGTTTTTGGCGACTAAAATTGTTTTGGTCGCCAATTTTAGTCGCCAAAGATGCAGTTTGTTATAGTGTTGGAAATGGGTAAGAAAGAAGACACGAAGAGGTTGTTTCCTACTGCTCTCTATTCCTTCTGTCCTCCATGCAAACTCTGTGTGTGTGTGTGTGTGTGTGTGTGTGTGAGTGAGAGTGAGAGTGAGAGTGAGAGTAAAGTAGAATAGTACGTACTTGTATATTCTGAAAAGCCCATGCAGTGATAAGAAAATGGGGACAAAACGTAATGGTAGGGGTGTAATTTTGGCCCGTGGCCCGCGGGCGGCCCGAAGTCCGCTCGTGGCCTGAGGTGGTCCCGGCCTGTTAAGGCCTGAACCCAAACCCAGCCCGAGGTCTTAGGCCAGGGCCTGGGTCATCGTTTTGAAGCCCGGCCTGACCCACCTCGCCTGGCCCGTGGCCTGACCCATTGGCTCGCTCAAGGCCCGTCCAAAAGCCCGGTCCGCCCGATGCCCAGTGTTATTTCTAATGAAAAATAATAAAATTTTGGTGGAAAAAAAAAAAATTGTTTAGGCCAACCCAAGCTCGCCCAAAGCCCGAGCCTAGGGGCCCTGCCCAAGGCTTGGCCCACTGGCCCGCCCAAAGCCTGAATACCTCTAGGCTTGGGCTAGGGCCTAGTTTTCTGGCCCGTGGACTGGCTCGGCCAGGCCCGATTTTCTGGTGGGAGCCCGCAAGGCCCGACATGGGCTAAGTCCTGTGCCGGGCCGGGCCGGGCCAAAATTACACCCTTACGTAATGGGGACTTTTACATGCATATGCAGTGATGATAGAGAGCACCTCTAATGTCAATTCTAGTGATGTGGTAATGCATATTAAAAAAAATTTGAAACATCACAAGTCAAAACATCAAATCATAAGGTAGGTCCCACCTCTAGAGCTTCTCATTTAGAGGTCTCAAATATTTTTGTAATATTTACTATAGAATTAGTTTTAATTTTCTAGATTCAATTTTTTAAAAATTAATTTTTTTTTTTTTTTGTATTTTTTTTTTGTTTTTGACAAATATTTTTAAAATTTTGAACATTTAATTTTATTTTTTTTTTAGATGTACCTTAATTAGATATATCTATAAAGTAAAATATTTGTAAAAAAATGTTTTAAAAAATTAATAAATACACAAGAATATAAAAAATATACTAAATTTTATTAGTATGTTTTTTTCGTATTTTTGATATAGTGAATTTTTTAAAAATTTTTTTCACAAATATTTATATTTTTTAAGTGTATTTAGGTTAGGTGTATCCAACAAAAAAAAATGCTTAAAATATTAAAAAAATTCAGCAAAAAAAAAAAAAAACACGAAAAACAAAAAATATATATATATTTTTCTGAAAAGTAAATTCAGAAAACTCAAACCAAATGCAGAGCAAAGTATAGTAATCCTAAAAAATGCAAAAAGTATTGTACAAAATTAGAATGTAGAAAAAAAAAGAATAAATAAATAAAAAACTAACTAATGTTATTGATTGGATCAGAATAAGACAAATTAAAAAAATTCAAGATTAAAATTGAATCAATTTAAGCCACGGATACCACAACTGTAGTGACTACCAACATAATTTATCCAAATTTTAAATGTGTGGCAACCATGTTCTAACACGTGCTAATAAAAATACAGTAATGGTAGGTATCATGAAAAACCTATTATGAAAATAATCATGAAAGTTTTATGATCCTTGGATTACACTTAAAATAAAGCATAACACACTAATCAAGGTAATTCAAGGATCATAAATCTTTCATGAACATTTTCATGAAAAATTTACATCACCCCTAACGTTTCTCATAAAGATATGCAGGTGACGCGTTTTAGTTGTGGTGGATTCACATTTGCAATACGTCTGAACCACACAATGAGCGACTCTTCTGGTTTTATCCAATTCCTAAACACAATCGCTGAGTTTGCCCGACAACCCCAAACCAAAATTACACCATCTGTCCCACCAATTTGGCAAAGGCACCTCCTCTCTGCTAGACAACCTCCTTCCATTACATGCCCACACTACGAATACGACCAAGCACTAGCCGGAGTCGCCACCGCCACCACGACGGCCAACGAAACCACCACGATGGACCGCTCTTTCTTCTTTGGTCCCAAAGTAATCAGAGCCATTCGCAACCATCTTCCCCACCACCACCACAACACAACAGCCACCAGATTCGAACTACTAACCGTGTGTATATGGCAATGTCGAACACGCGCACTCTGCCTAGCCCCAGACGAGACTGTTCGCCTCTCGTTCACAGTCAATGGCCGCGGCAATAAGCACGGCCTCAACCTACCTCCTGGATACTATGGCAACGTGTTTACCTATCCCGCGGTGATGGCAAAGGCAGGAATGTTATCTATGCTTCCATTGGGAAATGCATTGGAGTTGGTAAAGAAGGCAAAGGCACAAGTGACCGAAGAGTATTTCAGATCAGTAGCTGATCTTATGGTGATAAAGGGACGTCCTTCGCATACCTTGGAAGCGAATAAGGACCATATCATTTCAGATAATACTCGGGCAGGGTTTGATAAGTTAGATTTCGGGTGGGGGAAGCCTGTGTATGGCGGTATTGCTAGGGCGATATCTTTGATTAGCTTTTATGTACCTTTTAGGGACATTAGAGGAGGAGAAGATGGGATTGTGCTACCGATATGCTTGCCAGAATCAGTCATGGATAGGTTTGAACAAGAGTTGAAGAAAATGACTCAGGAGCCGATGGAACATCCACCAAATCATAAACCCATTTCCATGCACCAAAAATGTTCACAATCCATATCTTAAAAAAATAAAATCAAATAAAAATTAAGAGTTCAACCTTGATAACCTACAACAAATGTAAGGATAATTAATGAATAAGTACTCTCCATGTATTGAGTATTAGTTGTATTATAATCTTCCCAGAATGTAGATCAATATGTAACTTATTTTTGGTTTGTGAAAAATCTAATTGGCTATGCTGTTCTTTTTTTCTTTTCTTTTTTTGTTTTTGTTTTCAGTGGTCAAAGTTTTTTCTTTTTTGAAGCAAATTAGCGGCCAACTGATCTACAAATCTCGTCAAGAGCATCCACCATAATACTTCGTCTTTCTTTTTGAACATTTTAGTTAAAAAGTGGATTTGCTAGCAGGGCGGCCTCAAATTTATGTGGCCTTAGACGAAATTTATGTGGGTTTAGACGAATTATGAAAATTAGATGCTTTTACATATATTTTTTTTATGAAAAATTTATACATAAAATGATAAGTACTAACAAGTTTTTTATTTAAATTTACTTGCACATATAATTATTGAAATCATAAACTAAAATTTACTTTTATATATTAAGATAAGAAGAAATCATTAAAAAAGACTCAAAAACATAAAACATTGGAATATGATTCTTTGTTTCGTTGTTGGGAGAGCTCACACAATTCATTTGTTGTGTGATATTATCTGATTCAACCGATACACATAGGTGATTTTATTTGCAACAAAATAGTAACTTAGTATATTTAATTAAAATTTTGAAATTTTAATTTTTACTATACGCAAGACAAAATACATTAAACCTTAAAATAAAATATTATTTTTTTCATGGTATACCCTATTCACTTATAAGCATTCTTCATATTCAACTCTCTTTATCTTATTCTCTAAGTTTTATTTATTTTCTCTTCATCTTTTTTCTTACTCCAAAACTCCAATTCACCCCACCAAACTCACTATTATCATCAATATCATTAATTCTTATTATGTTGTTATTTGCAAATAAAATAAAGTTTGAACAAAATTAAATAATAAATGAGAATAATAATAATCAAAAGTATTTTTTAAAGCAATTCATTAAAGATGAGGTAAATATTCATATAAATGATCTGATTTATAGGCAATTTATTCGGTGAATGATCTGATTTACAGCTTGCAATCTATAAAGGAGAGTTGAGTTGTGCAAAGAGCACTGGGAGAAAAGGGCAGAGCTATGAAGGTACCCCAACTGAGAGCTTTCATGGATGCACTTTTTGTTGGTGGTTGCTTGCATTATTTCATCTCTCTTTCAGGTTCTGTCAAGGTTGGTAGTTTCTGCTGGTGATGCAGTACGGCTAATGGGTTGTTGTCAATATGTTGAGTTCTTCTTTGGGTATTGAATAGGTTTGGGTATTTTGGGCTGGTGGATTGTGTTGAATTAGGGAATGATTTTATATCTGAGTTTGTTTATTATTTAGGTGTATTACAAATTATAATTTTATTTTGAAGGGTAATTTGTAAAAAAAAATATAAGGTGTATTAAGGATAAGTTATAATTAAATAATTTAATAAGGAGTACTGAGAAATTGAGCGTGCTGAATACTTTTTTGAATACAAATAGAATCACCCAATACATATACATATATGTTTTAATTTTATTTTTTCAATTGGCCTAACAACACTTGTAAATAAAACGTTCTTTTTCAATTGGGCCCAATAGAATTTTTTCTAGGGGAGTTAAGGGCCGGTCCTTTGGACCGAACTTAACTCCGATTTTACTCGACATTCAACCCATTAGAAGAAATTAGATAATCGTTCCACTATCTCTCTCTCTCTCTCTCTCAACCGTTCTGTTCTCTCTCCCTCAACCGGCCATCGAAGACCACTTTTGACTGTCAGTGACCACCTCCAGTTGCCGTTTCTAATTGCCGGCGACCACCACCGACTTTCGATGACTACTTTGGCCTTCATTTTTTATTGTCAGCAGCCATTACTAACCTTCAGCAGCTACCCTCAACCTTTGACAATATATATTTTTTGCCATTTTTCATCTCTACCATGTCAATACTACCACCACCTCCTCAGATATAGTGCAAACAAGAGAAAAAAATAAGAATAAGGATGAGGAAAATGATGGAGAGGGATGAGGAATCCTTACTAGAAAATAATTTTTCACATTCACAGATCAACACAAAATATTAAAGACAAATCTAATAAAAAAATTATGATTGACACATTCAGTGATAAATTTATCACTGATAAAAAAAATAAATCTCGTCATTATCGTCACAAATCAATACAAGATTCAAAGACATACTCAGTGATAAATTTATCACTGACTGTTTGTTAAAAAATTACAAAATTTTTTTTTGTCATTATTGTCACAAATCAACACAAGATTCAAACACATATATTAGTGATAAATTTATCACTCATGTATTAAACCTTTGTTTGCAGCAGATTTGGTATGAGAGAAATAAAGAAGAGGGGATGAAGAGAGATGTGAGATCTAGAGAATCAATGTTACTTGTAGTTGTGTGAAGTTAATTTCACAGTAGAAACAACTGGATCAGTGTAAATCTAGGACGTTGGAGTGTGGTTTGGCGACAACATAATATAGATTGGCAGTGGTGGAGGTGGTTGGTAAACAGTGATGGTGGATTAGAGATGGGAAAGTATAGATTAGCGACGGTGGAGATAGTTGGTGAATAATAGTGGTGGTAGTGGCTGGCAAAGGTAGGGGTGGCGGCTGGTAGAAGTAGCGATTGTCAGTGAGGGATGACAATGGTGGTGGCAGGTGGATGGCCAAAGCCATAACAATGGTGGTGGTATTTTCTAAAGAGAGAGAGAGAGAGCGAGAGAAGAAGAGTTTTAGAAAAATGATCAAGAGAGAAAAGTTAATAAAAATTGAGAAAATTAATGAGTAATAAATTCAATGAGGGTATTATAGTCAACTAAAGACTTAATGGTACATAAAAATATAAGTCAGTAACTAATAGGCTCACAACTATTACATCTAAATAAAATAAAATCAAAATCAATTTTTTTTTTCCAAATGGAAAAAGTTATACTAAATTAACTTTTCCCAAACTAAGGTTCAGTATTCAAATTACAATCACACCTTGATGGATAGTGATTATACAACTACTTGATGTTTGAACATGTGAAGGTAGGGCTGAGTAAGGAATTCGTGAAATCTGTAATCTAATCCGGTCCAGTCCAATCCAGTAGGTTTGGATTCGTTTTTTGAATCCATGGTTCAGTTCCGGATTGAAAAATTAAAAATCCGTAGTCCACGGATCTGTTCCGGATTGAACCCCATGGTTTCATATTAGAATCGATCTGGACCGTATACAAATAGCCTATATTTATATTATACACCCTCCGACATAGTATCTTCTCTTATTCTATATAAAATCCAAACCCAAACCTAAACTCGCGTAGTATTTTCTTTTTTGTTTGTTAAATTTTAGTTTGAATTTGTAATGATCTAAATACTTATTGTGGAACTAGTTTTCCTATGGTTGTTTAAATTCTAGAACAGTATGCACTACAACATTTTCTTAGTTTAGTGACATTTAAAAGTGCTACAAAACTATTCTTCTAATGACATTTTTTAGTCTTGTGGCATTTTGAACAAGTGCCATTTCTATCTATGCCACGGTAGACACTTGCAAGTGCCACTACACCATCATGGCTGAAAACTTTCAATGACATTTTGATGTCCTGAAAGATACTATTTGTGACACTATCAAGCGTCATTAAAAAAAGTCAGTGACACTTATAAGTGCCATTACACAATAAGGGCTAAAAACTTTCAGTGACACTTTAATGTCATGGTAGACACTATTCGAGACGCTATCAAGTGCCATTAAAGAAGACTTGTAATCTAAAAAATGCCACTATATTGATTTTTAATAACGCTTGTTATGTCAAAATTGATATTTTTAACAACTTTATAAATGCCACTAAATTCAATTCATTTGTGTCATTAAATGGATACAAGTGCCATTGGAGCTTATTTTAGTGACACTTTGTAAAACTTTTACCACTACTACGAAATGCCATTTATATATTTTTTTCATTGATACTTTTAAAAGCCATAACTAAGCATCCGTAAATGCCTATAAAAATTGAATCGATTTTTTAAGAAATTGAATATTAATTGCTACATCCTATATTAATTTGACATCCATTCATCCTGTAATATTTCCATAATAATAAACAAATATCACCACCATAAGATCATCACATCAAAAAAAATAAAAATAAAAAATTCAAGCCACAATCATTTTTTTTAATCTAAAAATATAAATTTATTTATATTGCAATAAAGATCATAATCAAAATTATATAATATTTTATCACACTAACAAAGTTAAAGCAAAAAAAAAAAAAATTTAAAAATTGTTCCAACCATAAGAGTTTTGAAAAGCCATAATGATATCCATCTTTTGGAGAGACAAATTACCAAAACAAATTCAGTTCCGAAATTCTCAATCTTACTTGTATAAATATTCTCGACTAGCATCCATAACTTGCGAAATCTACATTCGAAAGATAAACATATAAAAGTAATTGAAACTATATTAAGTTAATATAAATTTATTAATCAAATTAGTATTTACAAAAGAAATATACCACAAATGGAGCAGGCCAAGCAACAACTTGTCCAATTGTTTTGACAAGTCCATATGATTGGATCAAGCTTTCATTAGGTTTGACTGGCACTTGAACATGTACCTCCCAATAGTCAGGTCCTAGTTCTTCTCCTTTTACTTCTTTAGATGGGTCTGTGCTTTTAAGTACCCCGATTGCAACTGTTTCTGTTGGCCTAATGATACTTTTTAGAACAACTATATCTCCTACCTGTAAACCAAGATTTAACTACTTAAGTAATTATGTATTTATAATTAATAAATAATATTTAAAAAATAAACTAGTACAAAGTGCCAGAGTGAAGATGATCACAACTGAAAGTGATATGCATTGTAAAATATAGCTGTCAGACAAATTTTGCATGCTATTCTAAAATAAAGCTGGAAGCAAATCTGAACAATGTAATTAGCTCTTAGTGGGTACCTGAGTAAGAGAGGCATCTTGTATTGATGACAAGGACCATACTTGATGTTGAGTTGCCATGTCAAGAGGACTAGAAGTTGTTGTGACTTAACCAAATTGTTAACTAATTAATTTTACATACACACACACACACACACATAGATATATGTATGTATATATATGTGTAGGAAAACATTAATAACTTAGGACCTTAGCTCTAAATTTTCAACTTCCATAGCATCCATTGTTGTGTCTTAGTTTGCTTTATGACCAGATGTATCTCTCCATAAATTAGACAAGGATATGGGTCCATAGGCTTTTTGCTTTACAGATGAATCGTAGTATGATTAAAGTAAAATAGACAAATCAAATTGTAAACTTAGAATGCTCCAAATAAATTGCTTGCAAATGAACAAAATACTTGAAAAAAATTAACAAAGAAAAATTGTGTATTCACCTTTATTGCGTTGCTATCTTGATAGTGACTAAATGTAACATATAGTGAATAAATATTTTGTAGTCACATACGAAAATGACATAGTTAAATTCAAAATGCATTATTCATTCTTCAAGCAATCACTTAAATTAACAAAAACAGTGATAAAGAAAGAGAGGGAAAAGAAACTATAGAATTGTTTTCAAATATAGATAACTAGCAATGTTCAACAAGTTAACAGTCACATAAGAAGATCTAATTCTTCCTCATCTCCATCATCATCAACATCGTTGTCTCTCAACACCTGAGAAAGTGGTGCATCTACAATTACAGCATCCATGTCTGTCCTAACCAAATTAATATTTTATGTCCATCAAGAGCAAAGTTCACAGAGATGAGATGTCTTACCAATAGGCTTCTGTAAACCTTGAAAACTTGCAACATTTTCTGAGATAATTTTAGCTGACCTAGAAATCTAATATGAATCAAATGCAACTACTAAATTATAATTTACATCTTCCTAAGTATTTAGACACGGACCAAGTGATGACAAGGTGCATGGATATACTTCCTAAGTACTTGTTTAGTTCAGTTCTGAACACGAAGCAAACTGTTTACAGTTTTGTTTAGTTCGGTTCGATGAGTTTTGGGAATTTTGGACATCCATTCTCAAATGGTGAGGGGTTTCTTGGCTGTGTACAGGCTCAATTCATGGGCTTTTCTCTTGGTGGTCCAACTTTAGGCTTAAGAATCTCCAACAAAATGGTTTGGAAAGTGGTTTTCTTTACCGCTTTTTTGACACTGCACTTTGAATCATGAAAACCCACGTTAGGAGAAGCAGAGTTAAAAACAAGACCAAAGTACTGTTTTTATTATAACTAGGAAAGTGAAACATGGCATGAAAAGCCCTACATCCAAGAGGATGAGAGTTGATCTAAACCTTTCTTACATGTCTGCTATATATATATATAGATATATGAAGTTCAAGAAACAAGGGAATCAATGTACCTTTCCAAAAGATAAAAATATCTAAATCCCCCTCCATATTAATGCTTTCCCATTTCTAAAATAGCATTTGCATATTTTTAACAAGTAATTCCTGTTTTTATTTCATTGATAGCGAAGCAGGGATTGCAAGAAATGGCAAGAGTTCTTAAATAAACTAATAATTCATTTGAGATATATTGAAAGGAAGTTCCAAAGACAAAATCTTGGTAGCAACCCGAAGTCGATGAACTTACACACTAAGGTTTTCTACTTAGAAATCAAGACTCAGCTAAGACGTATCTAATTGCATGTCTAGTTGGAGTCAAAAGTCACCAAACAAAGACCTAAGAAGGATGCTAGGATAAGGTAACAATGTTTTGTAAACTTTTTGTCTATACTTCATCAATGATTTAGCCTCTATTCCTTCAATTTCAAATCCTCCTAAATTTGCATCATTATATTGTACTCCAATTTCACATGAATAACAGCAAATAACATAAATAAATAGAATCAATCCAACACAGAAATTTCTGTCTCTGCAAATTCACAAACGGTTAAGAAAACACACATTGCATAAGCCAAATACATTACACTGATTAGAGAGAAATAAAATCAAGTCAATTTGTTATCTTATTCATCCTTACAAACAAAAAAAAAAAAAAAAAAAAGAGCAAAATAATGCAAAATCTCACTGAAGCATTTAAACAAACATTTGCAAGGCATTATATAAAATCACAATATAAATACAATAATAGTAAATCACAACTAAACTTTTATATTAAAAGATGAAAATTAATAAATCCATGAGTTACAAAATTAGATTTTCATATTGAATCAAGTTTTATGCCTAAAACAAGAAGATCATAAATATGTGACAAAGATAAAGGTATTGTGTGTCATTGATGAGAGTGAAAAAGAGAGAAAGAATACCTAATGAACTCTGATCATAGAAGATGAAAACATAACAATTTTGTGGTGTAGATGGTAGATAAGGATGTCATGAAAGATGAGGAATGATAAACCCCTTGCTTCATCATTTGGCTCCCATCTCTTTGTTCCGCCAAAATCAATTTTACTTCACCAATTTCAGAATTATTGGACTTCTGCCCCTCCATCTGTCACCTGATCTGCGCTAGAGATTTTATTCTGGTGTTTGGGAAGCAACATCTCAAATTTTTTATCTCATAAAAACCACTAAAAGACAAAAGTTTTGCAAAACCAAAAAAAACATATCCAAACAAAATATCACATCCAACCCCATAATCATTTCACTTTTTCTCTCACAAACATCACATCCAACCACATAAAAACCCAACTATCTTCCCAAACACTAAAAAATTTTTATCTCATAAAAACCTACATCTACTAAAATCTACATAAAAACTCACTTCCCAAACACCTTTGTTTCCTTGTGTTTCGTTATTTCCTTTGTCTTATGATGTAAAAAAATAAATAAATAGCAACAATGGTGGAGAATGAGTAAAATGAAAAAATAAATATTAATTTTGATCCTTATAAAATCAAATTAATTATAACTTTTAATTTTAAATTTTGTGTTAATTTAATCCAATTAATAATATTATTAGTGTTTTTGATGAAAAATGATCTGAATTTGTTGAGGTTAACTCACCGAGTTAAGCAAATTTATTATTTTGCCTCTAAAAGAATGACATATGTCACTTAGTCATTAAAAAATGCTAACAATTAGGACTAATTACACTATTGGTCCCTCTATTTTGATTATTATGTCATTTTAGTCTTTGTAATTTCAATTGAATTGATTTTAACTTTGAATTTTTTTATTTTGTCTCAAATTAGTCCAATTGATAGCATTTTTTTATGACAAATGCAACCTGTCATCATTTTAGGAATAAAACAAAATACTTGATCAATTCAGTAACTTAACCTTAACCAATCTCAAAGATCCTAAAGATTTTATGTCAATTGGACTAAATTAACTTAAAATCTAAAATTAAGTGTCAAAATTGAGTCAATTAAAATTATATGAAATAACAAAATATAAGGATTATTGATGTAATTTATCCAATAATTATAAGCAATTGAAATAAATTGAGATAAATTCATAAATTCATAGTCAAAATCGAGTTAATTGAAACTACAGGGACTAAAATTCAAGTAACTTTATCATTGTATAGGAGAGCAATTTAAAATTTTATTTATCCTGTTAATTCATAATAAAGCCGTTGATCAATTTTGTACATGTGGCAAGTACAATTAAAAAAGCATGTTATATTGAGTTTAATTTATTTGTTTTTATTTATTTTGTGCTTTTAAAAAATTAAAAAAATATATTGGCATTTTTTGTTTTTTCAAAAAAATGTCATTAGATAGCTTGGAAATTTTTTGGCTTAGTGGCATTTCTCAAAATGCCATAAAATATTTGTTTATGACACTTTTCAGTCAATGCCATAAAAAGTAACTTACACCTACTTAATTTAGTGACATTTTAAAAAAATGTCATTACTACTAAAGTTTGGTGGCATTTGTTGATAAATGTCAGTAAAATAATTTCTTGTGTCATTCTTTTCTAAAATGTTATAAAATTGATGCTATTAGATCACATTTTTGTTATAGTGATGAGGCACTTCTTTATTGAAATGCTACTAGAGCCTTTTATATTTGTGGCTTTGTGACATTTTATCAAAATATGCCACAAAATATTTTTTTTTGGTGACATTTTTTAAAAACATGCCATTGGTATAGTGTCACTAAAATGTATTTTTGTTGTAGTGATGTCGCTATTACGGAAGGACATGTTGCTATTGTGGAACAAATATAATGCTATGGGGTGTTTTGGGAAGTTGGTAAAAAGCTGGCTTTTAGCTTTTTACCAAGCTTTTTGGTTTTTTTGAAAATGATTTGGGAAGTTGATAAAAAGCTGACTTTTTTTATTTTTGATTTAATATTTTTTAAAAGTGTCACATCACTCCAAAATGACCAAAATATCCTTCCTTAACATTTATTTTTTACTTTTTCAATTTCGTCTCATAGGCCCAAACTGTAATTTCAGTGTTGCGTTTTGGAAAGTTGCCAAATGAATAAAGTGACGTTTTGGGCTGGGAGCTTTTTTGGAACATGGATAAAAAACGTGGCGTTTTTGATTGCTTCCCAAAACGGCACTATGTTTATGTTTTTATAAAATTAAAATGTCTATATATATACATATATTTTTATTATTTAATTATGTGAATCCGTAATACTAAACCAATCCAATCTGTGTTTAAATGGATTGGTTCAGATTGGTTCCACGATTTAAACGGATTCGATTGATTTTAATTTTTCAAGAATCGTAGATAACAGATTGGTCATAATTTTATCCCAATCCGAACCAATATAGACCATGCTCAACCCTATGTGAAGGCCAAGGAGATTTGATCTTTTGAATTAATTGGTCCAATAAGCAGAATAGGAAATTATCAAAAAATAAAGAATAAAATACAATTTTAATCCTTAAAATATATAACTTTTTTGTCATTTTAGTTTCTTAAATTTCAATTTTGTCATTTTAGTCATTAAAATTGTTAATTTGAGTTAATTTGGTCATAGGTTTACATCCATTAACAGCAATATAAATATACGACAATGCTACGTAGCTCAAATTTTGTGGCTCAAAAGTGGCTCAAATGGCCAAAACGACATCGTTTTGAGTACAGAACAACATAAAAATGGCCAAAACGACGTCGTTTTGACCATTTGGGCCACTTTTGAGCCACAAAATTTGAGTTACGAGACATTTTCCATAAATAAAATACAAGTTTGGTCTCTAAAATATGCATTTCTTCTCATTTTAGTCCATTGAGTTTTAAATTTTGTCATTTTGATTTTTAAAGTTGTCAATTTGAGATAGGACCAAATTGACAATTTTGATGATCAAAATTACAAAATTTAAAAATTGAGAAATTAAAATGAGAAGAAATGTATATTTTAGGGATCAAAACTGTCTTTTATTCATATTTTTGTTGACATACATTAGCTTAGGACCAAATTAACTTAAATTGATAATTTTAAACACCAAAATAATAAAATTAAAACTTAAAAGACTAAAATAAAAAATAACATATACTTTAAAGTTTAAAACTAGCTTTTATTCAAAAATAAAAATAAAAATAAAAATAAAAATTGTGGGAATTCAAGGTTACGCGTTGGAATTTTCTTAGCCACATATGAATAGATACCATTAGACTTTTGTGGCTTAGGGTGATCAATGATGACTCACTTCACAGGACTTACACTCATGTGAAATGATTTTACATTTTTCTTCGCCTCATCTTTAGCCTCTCTAATTTTATATCATTAGAGATAGAATTAAGAGAGTAAAATTAAATGAATGAATCATTATTCATATAACACTATTACATTCTCATAATTTATTATCTCTAAATAATCTCTAATGATATGATATTGAGGTTAAGACCGCACATGACAAAATATTTGATAAATCAAAAATTGATACTTGTCAGATACATCATTGAGGGTGATTTTTATGAATGATAAAATAAAAAAAAAAATGTATATTTTAAGGATTGAAATTGTCTTTTATTTATATTTATGTTAATGAACGTTAAACTTAGGATCATATTGATTCAAATTGACAATTTTAAAGATTAAAATGACAAAATTAAAACATAAAATATTAAAATAAAAAATAATACATATTTTAGAGATTAAAATTGTTTTTTATTTAAAAATAAAAATAAAAATTGTACGTGCTGGAATTTTCTTATATCATTTGACTTTGTGATGATCAACGATGATGATGTTCACATGACTCACCCAGATGTGAAAGTGATTCCTTCTCTAGTTTTACATTAACAGGTATAAAATTTGGAGAGTAAAATTAGAAGAATGAATCATTATCTATACAATAATATATTTTTTTAATTTATCATTTTTCAATAATTTTTAATAATATGACATTGAAATTAAGACTATATATGATAAAATATTTGACAAATTAAAATTTGATACTTGCCAGACACATCATTAGAAGTGATTTTTATAGATGATAAATTAAGTACGTAAATATTTTATAATTCCTGTTTGAATATGGATTAACTTTTCAAATTTTACATGCCACGTCATTTGGGGGTTTGGAAGAGAGAAATTGTATAAGTGAATCATTTTTTAACCAAACAAATACTAAATTTTTAATTTTATTATTTTAAATCTAAATATTTTTATTTATTTTTAATTTAAACGGTTTTTTATTTCCGTAGAGTAAAACTGATAAAAAAATTCATTGAGTTTAAAGATTAAAATGACAAAATTCAAACATAAAATATTAAAATAAAAAATAATACATATTTTAGAGATTAAAATGATAAAAAAATTCATTGATTTTAAAGATTAAAATGACAAAATTAAAACATAAAATATTAAAATAAAAAATAATACATATTTTAGAGATTAAAATTGTTTTTTATTTAAAAATAAAAATAAAAATTGTACGTGCTGGAATTTTCTTAGCCCCATATGAATAGATATCATTTGACTTTGTGATGATCAACGATGATGATGTTCACATGGCTCACCCAGATGTGAAAGTGATTCCTTCTCTAGTTTTACATTAACAGGGATAAAATTTGGAGTAAAATTAGAAGAATGAATCACTACCTATACAATAATATATTTTTTTAATTTATCATTTTTAAATAATTTTTAATAATATGACATTGAAATTAAGACTATATGTGGTAAAATATTTGACAAATTAAAATTTGATACTTGTCAGACATATTATTAGAAGTGATTTTTAGAGATGATAAATTAAGTACGTAAATATTTTATAATTCCTACTTAAATATGGGTTAACTTTTCAAATTTTACATGCCATGTCATTTGGGGGTTCGGAAGAGAGAAATTGTGTAAGCGAATCATTTTTTCAACCAAACAAATACTAAATTTTTAATTTTATTATTTTAAATCTAAATATTTTTATTTCTTTTTAATTTATACTATTTTTTATTTCTGTAGAGTAAAATTGATAAAAAAATTCATTGAGTTTAATGGTTAAAATATCATTTTTTGATTAGTCTTACCCAACGAAAAGAGACATATGATTTAAATTAAAAATAAATTAAATTTTATAATTTAAATTAAGTGAGACTTATTTATAAGTCCTATTTCGAACACTTATACTATGTTAAGTCCTGTGTAATTTCTTATAAAGTTTTAAATCTTATTTAGATAGGAATATATTCTACAAGATCCTATGAGTTGTAAATAAATGGTATTAATATACTATTATACACTATAATAGCAAAACCACATATAGGAAATTGAATGTTACCATAGAAAGTAACATTTTCACATTCAATTAAAAAAATAAAAAACGTAGTAAGTTTGCGAAACGTAACGTGACACGTTACGTTACGTTTATGTAGGTGTCACGTGACGTTACGTTTATGTAGGTGTCACGTGACGTTGCGTTTATGTAGGTGTCACGTCACATTACGTTTATGTAATATCTCATCTGATATGGTCACGTTACGTTACGTTTATGTAGGTGTCACGTTTCGTAAGCTTAATCTATGGTAACATTTAATTTTCTATATATAGTTTTATCATTATTTATGGTATTAACAACTAATATTGAGAGTAAATGTGTCAACAAACTTCACACATGACTTATGGGAACATAAGTTTTTTAGTAAGACCATATGTAACATAAGTCTCCCTAATAGGACTTATAAATAATTTTCCCTTAAATGAATAAAATTAAAAATTTATTTTATTATAAACGTCTAGGATTTTTTTTTTTATGATTACTTCTAAAAAACATTCCTTGGTTGATAAAAATAAAAATAAAAATAAAAATAAAAAAAGAGTACTGGTTAGCTAGGACTCGACTTGGTGCGAACCACTCATTTCCCAACCTTTCGTGGACATTACTCATAGGTAGCCGTGCCACGACTAAAACAAAGATTATCATAAAAGACGTTCATTTTTTTTTTTTTTTGATCGAAAAAAAAAAGGCTCTGTGATGTTATCACAGTCCCTGCGGGCCTTGACTCTGGAGTAGCCGGTTGCTAGTCAAAAATTAACCCCCACCAGGTAGGGGATCCACCACTGAGGCACCAGCGAAACTCATCAATCGTCTCAACCACAGACAAGTTTTAACCGGAGTATAGCTCGAGGTCTCAAAGAGAGCCCCTGGCAAAGTCAGGATTTTTCGCGCCCCCATTAAGAGTCGAACTTGACTCGGGCTGATGGAGGCAAATGCATTCTCCACTGGGCCACCAACCCCAGTGGTATCATAAATGACATTCTGACATTTCAATGTGTCAATTTTGAATAGAGTAGATTATAAATACATTTTTAAAATTTGATTAAACTATGAATTATTTTGTAATTTTAAAAATTACATTTTATATTTTGAGATTTTTAATTTTATAATAAATCGTTCCTTTTATTAATAAATTATTAAGTTAATTAATAGTTTTTAATGATGTTAAAAATATGTTTTAATTAATAATTTAAGTAATTTTATTATTATATAAGAGAACAATTATGAATTTTATTTTTTTAGTTAATTCTGTTAAATAAAAATTTTTAATTATGGGATATTTGTAATTTTTCAAATCATAGAAGACAATCTGTATTTAAACAAATTTTAAGGGGTGTATTTATAATTTACCCTTTTTAATATTTTGATTGTTTCATTCCAT
The DNA here is from genome assembly GCA_030407325.1 of Camellia japonica. Taxonomy (NCBI): domain Eukaryota; kingdom Viridiplantae; phylum Streptophyta; class Magnoliopsida; order Ericales; family Theaceae; genus Camellia; species Camellia japonica. The sequence continues at coordinate 122,978,401 of JAPPVO010000013.1, read as the reverse complement.
TCGTGTAATGAAAGATTCTGATTTCATAAAATGATTATAAAATATCAGTATAAATTTATAATTATAATTATTTTAAATTAAAAAAATTATTATAAATATTATTAAATGATATAATAGAACCTTTCTATTTTATTTATTTATTTTTAGATAGATAGAACACCTCTATTACAAACATATAAGGAGAATCACAATCTCAATTTTTAACTATGGTAATAGGCATTAAAGATGTTCTTAGAAAACAAGTTTTGCGGTTTAAGTTCCAGAGCAGAGAATCATATGAAAAGTTTTTTTTTTTGGCTTGTCCGTGATTTTGTTTTTTTCTTGGTGAATGGAAAATGGACCATTTAAAGTTCTTTTCATACAGGAATGGACGACCTAAGCGTTTTTTCTTAAATCTTTTATATTATTATTAGAAAAGTTGTGAAAAAAATGCGATAATGTGCACTTGCACGTTTAAAAAAAAAAAAATTAGTGAAATATTTCTCTAGTTTTGCAAGTAGGAGATGTTTAAGATATTTTTTTTATTAGTTAAGATCCTTCAATGAAATTTCTCTGCGATTATATCAGGGAAATTTTTTTGTATTTGGACCGAAATTTTTCTGAGTTAGGCACAAATTTCTATAAGTCGAATTTTCTCTGTGAAAATGTTAAAGAGTCCAACTATTATGAAAATATTATATGTTATTTATTTTATAAAATCTTAATATCAGAAATCTCAAAAAAATTATCTTTAAAAAAGTTATCATTTTTGTGATAAAAATTACGAATACTTTGTAATAAAAATTATAATTTCGGTGTGGTGTTGAACTCCGTGTTAAAAATAGCACATTATTCCTAATGACAAGTTCAAGTGTCTGTTTGGCTTTTGATTTTTAAAATTTATTTTTAGATGAATTTCGCTTGTTTTTAATTTTTTTTTTTACTTTTTAGATGCACTTGATTAAGATACATCTAGAAAATAAAAAAGAAAAATTAGTGTAATATTCTTTTGAAATTTCTTAAAATTTCTTTATAAAAATATTGAGAGATCCCAACTATTATGAAAATCTTATAAAATCTTAATATCAAGTACTTTAAACTAAAAACCCCAAAATAAAATAAATTGGCTAATTTGTTAGAAAAATTACTAAAAATAAATGAAAATTTGAATAAAAATATGTGTATATTTTTGTTTGAGTTTTTGTTTATTTTTAATGATGTTTTTATATTTTAATTAAAAAATTACTTTTTAGATGTATATATATCTAAAAAAATTTTAAAAAAAATAAAAATAATAAAATACCTATATGAAATATTTGATAAAATTTATATTCATGTAAAATATTTAGTAAAAATTTTAGAGAAATTTATTAGAAAATCATTTTTCAAGTGTTTGTATCCCAATTAGTCCATAAGATATTCTTATATTTTAATAGGTCCTATTATTTGGACATTTGATCTACCAAATCCTAATTATCATATTTAAGGTATTTTATGGACATTTCTACCCTTACAAATATTTTTTAAACGGTTAGCAATTTGGTGATGTGAACATTCGTATTTTACAATGTGAATGTTCACATTGACATGTTAACATTCACATCACGAAACATTCACACTGTAAATGTAAATATCATTAGGGGTATTTTGGTAACTATGTCAGTTATAGGACTTATTAGAATATAAAAAAATAATGTAAACTAAATGAAATATAAATAGATGAAAAGGAATTTATGAAAAAGTGTAATAAATCTTTTAAGATATATTCAAGCCAATGTCAGCAGTAGTGGAATCCATTACATTAAGTGCTTGTTTGTAAATAAATTATTTTAATAATTTTTTTTAATTTTTTATAAAAAAATATGTAAAAAAATAAATATAGGTGATATGACTAAAAAAAGATTAAAAAAAATAATAAGGTGGTGTTAGTTTTGAAGGATTATTCCATGGGATTAGACTATTAGTTCATTCGGACTAAAAGTCCGTTATTTGGTTCAAAATTTTTAGACTGGACTATTAGTCTACAACCTAGAATAAAGAACGTGCCGGTTGTTTCCAATGCGTTGGCTTTGAAGGACGCCGCCGTGGCCCTAAGTGTGTCCTTATCGATTTCTCTACTGATTGATAGGGCAGCATTCCGTGCAGAGCCGGATGTTGTGTCGATAGCACTAGCCGCTCAATTGGCGATATTGGTACGTAACTGACTTGAAAAAATATTTCGTTCCTTTTTATACCGGCTATCTTATTAATCTTTTGTTTCAGGCGGTGGGCAGGATTGCAGAAATCGGCCGTCGTCAATATGACGTTATCGAGCAAATTGGCTTGCTCAAAGTCGAAGTTGAAACTGAAAAAGGCAAGGCTAAAGAGGCGTTAGCCGAATTGGCAGAAGAGCGAGCGAGAGCGAGTGTCAAGGAAAAAAAGGCCAAATGCGCCGATCAACTCAGCCTGGCCGCCGAAGAGAGGGTAAACGCAAGTGATGATGCGCTCAAGTTGGCTAAGGAGGTGTTTGCTAAAATGGAAGCCGATTTAGAGGAATTGAAGAAGGCAAAAGAAATTGCCGACTCCGAGATCTCCAAGGCGTTCAAAGCTAGAGAAAACGCCGCCTTGGAAAAATATGTGGATGATGTACCAAAGTTTGAAAATCGGGGCTTCAAACATGGCTGGCTCAAAGCCCTGGCTGCCGCTAATGTGACATTGGAGCAGCCAATTCCATATGAGCAGCTAGAGGGTGAGCCGTTAGAGTCTGACCCTGAAAAATGAGTAGTGTCAATGTAGTTTTGCTTTTTGCTTGGTATTTTCAGTACGTAGTTTTTGTAGATTTTTGCTTATTTATTTTGTTTAGAAGTCAAATATAGGGCAATTTTCATGTGTAAAATGATGACTATTTGTACTCAATTTATTAATGAAAATCGCCTTTTTGTGTGTCTTCTGCATGTGCTAATTAATAGCTAAGTAGGGTGATGTAACTTAATTTGGCGATAAAATTAATGGCCAAGACGGTGCGAGAAGTAGCACAATTCGGTTATAACATAATCTGCTGAATTACGTATATATTTTAATGCCAAACTCGACTGGCCAAGTGGGGTGATGTATTGTAATTCGGCTATAACATCATATGTCGAGTATAATGGTATATTCGCCCTTGCCCTATTTGGACAAGTCGTTCCAAAGCCGAATGATCATGTGTCTTGTGCCAATTGTGCCAATTTGAACATTGAAGAGCTGAATAAAACATATGGCCTGCAACGTCACATTGAATAAAATCTGCCAATTAGGTGGGGCATTGTAGTTTGTCAATATATTTATAAATAGAGGCGGAATAGATTACTGAATCTGTCCTTACCCTAGCTAATTAATGAACCGAACCGCCAAATATGTGTAGTTCATGGATTGGGTGGGGCATAGTAACTTGTCGGTGCAATGCATTGCAAGTAGGCCGAATAGATTAATGAATCTGCCCTTACCCCAACTGATTAATGAACCGAACCGCCGAATATGTGTAGTTCATGGATTGGGTGGGGCACAGTAACTTATCGGCTCAATGCATTGCAAGTAGGCCAAATAGATTAATGAATCTGCCCTTGCCCCAACTGATTAATAAACCAAACCGCTGAATATGTGTATTTCATGTATTGGGTGGGGCACAGTAACTTGTCAGTTCAATGTATTACAAGAAGGCCAAATAGATTAATGAATCTGCCCTTGCCCCAGCTGATTAATGAACCGAACCGCCAAATATGTGTAGTTCATGGATTGGGTGGGGCACAGTAATTATTCGGCGAAATGCATTGAAGCGATCGCTTTGGGAATGCTCCACCCGTAATTAATAAGCAGGGTGGAGGCTACGCACGCGTGGGTTCTGTGTTGTTGATAGATATACAGTGCTCAAATTCAACAGACTGCGAGAGGGAAAAGAGCATTGTGTTGAACTTATGAAATTTGGATGTCAAGAAGAATATTCTTTAACAGCAGAGGGGAGGGTAGGACACTAGTTAAACTGGACTTAGAGATTAATCAAGCTGGCGAACCTGCGCGAACGGGAAACAGGACGTTAGAGAAGCGTGAGAGGTGTCGCTCCCCCCCGTCATCGAAGTAGGTCCCTAAGAGGAGGCGGAGTAGAAAAGTCACCCAGGAAGGAGAGGCAGCAGGGAGGGAGCTCCCCTTGTTCGCGAAATGAAACCAGCAGGCTACCATGCCCGTTGAGTTTTTCAATTTTTGTTGGGAATACACCGATGACTGAAGCGGATTCGATTATCTGCGATCCAAATGTAGCAGTAGAGTTTACTCGACAGATTTTTCCGCCCGAAGTCCAGCAATCAATGGTCGGTCGGCCTGATTGCGAAGTTTTTCGGAAGGACGTCTATGGAGCAGTAAAGAGACTATACACCTCTTATGAAATCGGCATGCGTCTTTATGTTGCATGAAGAGAGATAGAGCAAAAAGATGGCCACATTTGGAGCTTGGAACATCGCGCAGAGAAAGCCGAGAACGAGCTGAAAAAAACTAAGGCTTCTAAAACGCAGTTGGCTAGTCAAATGAACCCGATCGTGGCGGAAAGAGTAAATCAGCAACTTTTGGATCATGCGATTGCCAACCGAGATACAGCGAGCATGTTCGCAAGAGAAGTAATAAGAACGAAGACCTACGAACAAGGTTTTCATGACGGCTGAAAAATTGGTATTGAAAAGACGAGGGAAAAGTTAGCTGAGGATGTCTGTCGATGCGAAAATCGTGGATTTAAGCATAGATGGATTAAGGCTCTGTAGGCCGCGAGTATCGATTCGGTGTAAAATTTCCCTTCGAAGCTTACGATGCCGAGAAAATCGACGATAAAGAGGGTGGCGAATAGATTTAGATATCAATACACATTATTGTACTTTTGAATTCGTCAAAAGCCATGCATTTGTGCTTATTTAATGAAATAAATGTTTGCTATGTTGTTTCGATTAATGTTTGTATATACTTGTGACAATCGTATACTGATCCTTGCCATCCTATTGCCAAATTTGGTCCTTCTGAATTCAGAGGATAACTCGGCCATTCGTGGTTATAAACGAAGGGCGCCCCGAATTCGGAGACTTATTTGGGCCAAACGTGACATTCACGAATGGGGCTCTGAATTCGAAGTCTTTTTGTGTTGGCCAATCGTGACATCCACAAAGGGCGCTCCGAATTCGGAGTCTTTTTGTGTTAGCCAATCGTGATATCCACGAAGGGCGCTCCTAATTCAAAGGCTTATTCGGCCCAAACGTGACATCCACGAAGGGCACTTCGAATTCAGAGACTTATTCGGCCCAAACGTGATTATTTTTGTGTTGGCCAATCGTGATATCCACGAAGGGCGCTAAGAATTCGAAGCGCCCTTCGTGGATATCACATTTAGGCTGAATAAGCCTCCGATTTTGGAGTCTTATTGTGTTGGCCAATCGTGATATCCACAAAGGGCGCTCCGAATTCGGAGGCTTATTCAGCCTCAACATGACATCCACGAAGGGTGCTCCGAATTCGAAGTCTTTTTGTGTTAGCCAATCGTGATATCCACGAAGGGCGCTCCGAATTCGGAAGCTTATTCGGTCCAAACGTGACATCCACGAAGGGCGCTCCGAATTTGGAGGCTTATTTGGCCCAAACGTGAGTCTTTTTGTGTTGGTCAATCGTGATATCCACGAAGGGTGCTCTAAATTCGGAGGCTTATTCGGCCCAAACATGACATCCACGAAAGGAGCTCCGAATTTGGAGGCTTATTTGGCCCAAACGTGACATCCACGAAGGGCGCTCCGAATTCGAAGTCTTTTTGTGTTGGCCAATCGTGATATCCACGAATGGCGCTCCGAATTCAGAGGCTTTTTGTGTTGGCTAATCGTGATATCCACGAAGAGCGCTCCGAATTCGGAGGCTTATTCGGCCCAAACATGACATCCATGAATGGAGCTCCGAATTCAGAGTCTTTTATTCGTTATCAAACCATTATTATTGAGACTGGGATAAGAAAGGGCGTTACATTGGAGAATTGAAAGATGTATACATAACATATCAGCAAAATTTCGAAATAAACTAGCACGCCGTACAAGTTGCCTTAGTGATAAAATTTGCGCAAATGTGTGGAATTCCAGGGGCGTGGCAAACTTCTCCTAGCCATGTCTTTGAGCCAATACACCCCTGTTCTGGCGATTGAATCAACCTGATAAGGGCTGTCCCAGTTGGGGCCTAATTTCCCTTCTGCTGGATTCTTACTAGTAGGAAGAACTTTCTTGAGGACCAACTCTCCAGGTGTATAATGACACAACTGTACGCGCTGATTATATGATTTAGCGAGTTGTTGATGATACTGCATCATACACGCAAGGGCATGATCTGGGCGTTCTTCAATCAGAGTCAAGTCTAAGGCCAACATCATGTTATTACGGCCCATGTAAAAAACCTTGGATTTCAACATAGGTAGGCTGATCTCCAGGGGGATAATTGCCTGGGTTCCAAAGCACAAAGCAAATGGCATTTCCCCAGTGGATAGCTTTAGAGTAGTGCGATGAACCCACAACACACTGGCCAACTCTTTGACCTATCTACCTTTAGCTTTTTCCAACCTTTTCTTGATGCCATCCAGGATGACTTTATTGAAGGCCTCTGCGTGACCATTTCTTTGTGGGTATGCCAGCGAGGAAAAGTAGGGCCGGATACCATACGTGTTGCATAATTCTCGGTAGACGCCACAATCAAATTGGGTGCTGTTGTCTGAGACAAGTGCCCTTGGTATGTCGAATCATGTTATGATGTTTTTCCATACAAAACGCTTAACATCAACATCTCGAATATGTGTTAATGCCTATGCTTCGACCCACTTTGTAAAATAATCTGTTGCGACAATCAGGAATCGCTTGTTCCCTGGAGCTCGTGGTAATGGTCCGACGATATCAAGTCCCCACTGAGCGAACGGCCAAGGACTAGTGATAGAGTTTACCTCCTCAGCAGGCAGATTAGTTAAAGGGGAAAACTTCTAGCATTGTTCACATTTCTTGACATAATTCTCGGCATCTGCTCGCATGGTCGACCAATAATACCCCTGTATTACGTCTTGGTGGGCCAATGAGCATCCTCCAAAATGGGCACCATAGCTACCTTCATGTATTTCAGCCAAGAGTTCCTCAACTTTATCTAGGTCAACACATTCTAAGTACAGCCCAAAAATGGATTTTTTGTAGAGCTTTCCATGCAGATCCAAGTAGTATCGCCGGGCTTTGTTTCGTAGTTTTTGGGCTTCTTTCTTATCCATTGGGAGTTGTTCTGAGAAAAGGAATGCAGCGATAGGGTCCATCCAACTTGGTCTTGGTTCAATGATGTTAATTTGAACTGGTTCAGAAGAGGTAGTACTCGGCTCAAGGATGAATTCTACTTCGATTGTCCGTTTGATTTCTGAGTTAATGGTAGAGGCTAGGCAAGCTAGGGCATCTGCATAAGTTTTCTGATCTCGGGTTATTTGGTTCAATTCGAGGTGGTCGAATTTCGCAAGCAAGGAATTCATCGTTTTTATATAGGCTGCCATGTGGTCATTTCTATTAGTGTACTCCCCTTTCAACTGGTTGATGACTAATTTCGAGTCACAGAAAACAATCAACCGCCGCATACCAAGGTGAAGTGCATTTTGAAGGCTGGTTAGCAATACTTTGTATTCGGCCTCATTATTTGATGCATCAAAGCCCAGTTTGACCATCTGCTCGATTATTGCCCCTTCGGGGGTCATGATTACTACACCTGCCCCACTGTCACATTGGTCGGATGACCCGTCACACAAACGTTTCATATGGATCCACCCTTGGCATCTCGTATGGTGTCCATACAAACATGTCAAGGTTGCCGAGTAAGAAGGATACAAGCTCGTGTCTGTCAACTTCGTTCAAGGAAGTGCCGATCATGAAGAACTTGTCAGGACTCCCATTAATTTCGATCCGATCCAAGTCTTCAGTTGCCTTTTCGTTGGGGATTTTTCCAATGTCCTCGAGGCTCTCCCAATCCGGCACTTCAATCGAATTCACTTCCATTTCCTTTAGTCTTTTTACAGTAGCAACAAGGTAACATGCATGTGCCGATTTCTGAGAACCCCAAATTTGTTCAATGCCATACTCAGTCGGAAAATGAAGTACTTGACGGTAGGTGCTTGGCACAGCTTGCATGGTATGCAACCAAGTTCTTTCCATAATAAGATTGTAGGGTGATGGAAATTTGACAACCAAAAATTCAACATCTACTGATCTGGTGCCCGCCCAAACTGGTAGTGTGATCTCTCCCAAAGGATACTTGGGGTTAGCGTTGAAGTCGAATAATGGGTCATCGGCCGGCAACAAATCCGAGTCAGTGAAGCCGAGTTTAACAAACGTCTTGTAATACATTATTTCTGAAGTGCTTCCCTGATCGATAAGAACACGTTCAATGGTGAATCTGTTCACACGTAGCTCGATGACGAGGGAATCGACATGAAGAAGAGTTACTCCAACTAAGTCGGTGTCGTCGAAACTAATCCTCCTAGTTTCATGGGGCAGTTTTGCTGGTGTGATTGGATTATGCAGGCTAGGTCATAATTGAATTGTATGTACCTCAGCTGTCGACGACAGGTTGTATATCATGTGAATTACACCAAGTGGAGGTGAATCCGGCCATAGGGCTACCGTGTTCAATGGATTATTCTTTCGGACGTATTGCGCCAACCGGCCATTTTGTACCAGCTCTTCCAGGTTGTCTTTCAATGCATAACAACTGTCGGTGTCATGACCATGGTCCTTGTGGTATTTGAACCGCTTATCCTTTCTCCTTATATCGGGAGGTCCCATCATTTTGGATGGCCATTTAAAGAACGGAAGGTGTTGGACTTTCAACAAAATCTTGCTAATTGGCTCGGTTAATTCCGTGTATTTCTTGTTCGAGAGTCTTACGCACCTGCTATCCACTTGATATTGTTCATTTGATCGGTATGAACACTGATCGCTTGATCGGCTAGAATCACGCCTTTTGTCTCGTTTAGCTCGATTCCGCCGCTCGAGGCATCTTGACAGCACGACGTTTTCCGGCTGAACGATACCAGACGGAGCCGTCTACACGGCTTTTTGTCCGGCCTTGACCCGCAGGGCATCGTCTTCCACCTTACAATATTCTTCACTTTTTTCATTAATGCCCAAACTATTTTGGGGGGTTGTTTGGTCAACGAACTATGGAGGGGACTATCAAGACGTAATCCCATTTTAAAGGCGATGATGGCCATGGAGTCATTGCAGGCATCATCTACCAGGTTAAAGAATTCCCAATAGAGTGCCGAATATTCACGAAGGGTTTCTTCTGGTTTAATTTGCATTGCCCAGAGAGAGTCAGCTTGCTTTGGCTGAATTTCGTTGGTGATGAATCTTGCCCTGAAGGATTTTTGGAGTTGATGAAAGCTTTTTATCGATGCCGGCTCCAGTTTATAGTACCATCTGACGGCCAATGGTCCCAGACTGCTTGGAAACATTCGACACGTAAGGGCTTTATCGTCAGCATGTAGTGTCATTGTTTGTTTATAATGACAAATATAGTCAGTGGGGTTTGATTTTTTGTCATACAGGGTGAACGATGGTGCTTTGAACTTCTTGGGCAGCACAGCCCTTGCGATGCGTCACACAAAAGGGTTATGCTTGTCTTCTTTATCTGAATCATCACTTCTTTGCCCTCGCCTGTATCGTTCGTACGGACTTCCTTCGGATGAGCTGGATACATCAACTCGTCCCTTCTTTCTGAGTTCTTAGGATGGTGAGTCAGAATCACTGTCATTATCATGTTTCCGAAGTCGACGTCGTCGATCATCCTTCTTTCTTGGGGGTCGACCCCGGTCATGACATGCGGCTTGCTGGGACTTGGCTACCTCCAGGGCCAATTCCTGTTACAGGTGCTCGTTCTCAGCCATCATGTTTTCTAAACATTGTTCATTTTGTTTTGCTTGATCCATGATTGTCTACATCGTCTCTTGTACCGAAGTTAAGGGTGATGTCTGAGCTATTGAGTCGAAGTTCAAGGCCTGTTGCACGATGATATTCTCCAGTCCAAGCATGTTTCATAAAGGGATGTCATCTCTTGGCGTAACATCGTCAGCACCTACTGGAGGATCATCTGTTACGCCAGCCATGGATGCGCTTGAGTATTCCCATAGACGGTGCCAATTGTGGAGAAGTGGTTTGGAAATATCCTAGGATCCAGTCAGACGTCCTTGATCCTCTAATTGCTACCTGAAAAATGGATGAACACTCCGGTTGGGATTGTTGGAATTAGCACTCCGACAGACAAGTTAGTATTCTCTCCAGTTTACTTATATCTCAAGTTATTTTTTATATTCTCACATACCTTTCTTTGGTTGACGTTTCTCTTTTTATATTACCCTTTGGGCCCATGGGTCGGGTCCACTCTTAATCTCGCACTTGATTGCTTACTCGGCCTTCCTGTTGCTTGCTGGTTCCCATTTGGCTCTTCATATAGCCGATCTGTATATTCGGCTTCAAGAGCCCTTAGATTATAGCTGAATTGCCTTTGGCCTGATGTCTTCATGTCTTGGCCTTCCTTAATATGTAATTATTCGGCCCCCACAAGTGTTGCTATCATCAGCATTGGCTGAAGTATATTAGGGTTATTTGGTATAACTTATCTGAGTTGGCTATAATTTATTTTATTTTGCGAGTCTGTGTTAGACTGTTTGGTATAATTTTTGCTTAAAACTTATTAGACAGAAATAGCTTAAAGAAAATGATTATCAGAAAGCTGGGGGGAAGGGTGTTTTTGACTTTTATTTTTTAATTATCAATTTTTATTTCATAATAAGTTGTACTAAATAAGTCCATTGTCAGTCATTCATATTTCAACTAATGGAATGTTTGGTTAGAGTTTTTTTGAACATATCTTTTTGGATAAAAACAATTTCAATATTTAAAGTATGCGTTATTTGTTATTTTAGTCACTTAAATTTCAATGTCATCATTTTGGTCCTATCTCTAACGTTTGTTTACATTAATAGTAGGAAAAATATTTTATCCTCAAGTACAAGACAGTTTTGATAGTTAAAGTATGCATTTCTTACCATTTTAGTCTCCCAAGTTCTAAATTTTATAATTTTGGTTATCAAAGTTGTCAACTTGAGTTAGGATCAAATTGGTTCAAATTGACAATTGTGAGGATCAAAATGACAAAATATAAAACTTGAGGGCTAAAATGACAATAAACACAAACTTTTGAGACCAAAACTAGTTTTTATTCATATTTTTATTATCAATTTAGACGGACGTTAAATCTAAGACTAAATTGACAATTCTGAGAATAAAAATGAAAAAACTAAAAATTAAGAGACTAAAAATGAAAAAACAAAACGCATACTTTAGAGACTAAAACTATATCTTATTGTAACTTTTTTGTTATTTTTTATTTTTTTAGAATCTAAAAAAATTGACGCTTTAGTAATTGCTAATTTTTTATTCTTCATTTTTATCATTGAGAAAATTTTGAGAATCTTTTCAAATTCTTACTTGTATTGAAAAATTATCATAAGAGCATCTTTATCAAAGTAGTCAAATTTTTAGTCAAATTTTAACTAAAAAGTTATTTTCTATTTTAGCTAACCACTTTTTTAAATACATCCTCCAATAAACTCTCTATTATTTTTCTATTCTATTTAAATATTTTTATTTTATTATTATTATTTTTTTCTAACAGTCATATTTTTTTAAACTAACATTTTTTGATAGTTCAACTTTTGATCAAATATTTTTAAACTGACACATTTTCAATGTGTGTTTTTTTTTTTCATATCTTTCTAATATAAATAATATCACTTCATCTCTATTTTTTATCCACTTCAATATAAATTTTTTTTTTCAAGTTATTCTTTGTTTTTCAGTATGCTTACAATTTTGTACAAGAAAAACTATTTTGTTCATACACATAACCATTTAAAATAGGGGTACTTACCAATTAGTCCTATTAACTAGACTTATTTACCTACAGGTCCTAACTAATAAATTTAACACTATAAAAATAAGAGAATGATAAATTTATCACTAAAAATTTATTCATAAAAACAAAGAGACTGATAAATTTATTACTATAAATTTTTTCATAAAAATAAAAGACTGATAAATTTATCTTTATCACTTAATAAATTTATCAATAGGACTTAATGGGTAATAAGTCTCCAAAGTAGGACCTATTAAGTAATAAGTCTCCAAAGTAGGACCTATTGGTAGTTTACCCTTTAAAATATCCCATTAGTTTAAGTAATAAAAAAGTTGGTTGGTTTATACACTTATCAAATATGTGAGCAAAATTAAATTTCAAAAAAATAGTTGTGTAATGTTAGTCTAATATTTTATTATTTAAATATATTTGTTGAGGCTTGATGGCTAGCTACTTATGGAGAGGATTTCAGCCTCAACAGATTTAGCAATTGCAAAAGGCTAGCTTGATGGAGTATTTGTTTAGTGAATTTTCTTGATAGAATAGCTAAGAAAGGGATTTGATGTGTTTGATGCAGATGCTTTTACGGTGTTGTGAAACTTTGTTAACATGAAACTTTGTTATTTAGCAAGATTTTGTTGACAAGAAAAATGCTAGAGTAGTGTAAGAAGAGTATTTTAGTGACAATCTATAAGAACAAGTGAGATGAGAATTGCAATAACTATAGAGGAGTTAAGCTGATATGTCATATAATGAAAGTATGGGAGAGAGTGATGAAACGTTGATTGCAAGATATAACAGAGGTGTCAGAGAATCAATTTGGATTTATGTAGGGTTGGTCAATAATGGAAGCGATCTCTCTTTTGATGAGAGTAATAAAAAAGTATTGAGAAAATAAAAAAGATATTCATATAGTTTTTATCGATCTTGAGAAAACATATGATAGAATGCCTCAGGATATAATGTTGTGGGTGTTAAAGAAGAAAGGGGTGATAAAATGGTACATTGATGTGATTAGAGACATGTATGAATGTCTGATGACCACTATTAGATCGCATGTTGGAAAGACAAGTGAATTTTCAATTATTGTGGGGTTACACCAAGGATCAACCTTAAGTTTTTATCTTTTTGCTTTTAGTTGTGGATAAGTGTAGACACCCCATTTTTGACCGACCTTAAGACTCAGACGTCACCGATTGAGCGCTCGGTGGTGTTGCACATTGTGCTCGTTCAGAAGTCTCAGAGTCGCGGCCGTGCGCCCTGCCTCCGGACTTCCGAATCCTCTTCTGTGCCTTGCCTCGGTTTGCGAACCAGACTCGGTTTTTCTCTGTTTTCTTCTTGAGGGGAGGGAGAGGTCTAGCAGACTATCTCTCAGTGGCCGTGGGCTACATTTCGTGGCCGTAGGCCATTTTGCCCATTTCGAAGCCCGGTTCCCGGTTTTCGGAGCCGTCAGGCCGTGTGCCTCGGTTCGGGACTGCCCAACCGTCTCCGATTCCTCCGGTTTTTGGCAGGTACCTCTGTTTCATCATACCGAGGGACACTGGGGTCTTAGATACCCACTTCGTGGCTGAATGCCACTTTCGGTGCTTACAGCCGGTTTTCGGGCCCCGAACCTCGCGGTTTGGGCCCCGAGCATTCATTTCGCATCGGTTTTTGTTCAATTTTGGAAGGTACCTCTGTTTTAACATCAGGAAGATCACTGGAGGGTGGGAGGCTAGCAATTATCTCAGATAACCAGTTATGCTCCTCCGGCGCCCGTTTTTCTCACTTCCGGGCTAATGTTGAATACCCTAGGGCCATTTTCTTCCAACCACAACTACATATTTGTGATGAGGGCACATGGGAGGACCCTAAAAAGTGATGGCCGGCCAGTAATTGTGTTTTTTCATTTCTGAGCCTCTCTTTCAAGTTGAATGTTGTGTCTCCTGTTTCAGAGTTGCCAAATTCCAACCATGGGACCTTGTTCTACACACCTGGGAGGACACCAAAAGTTGGTGGCCGGCCGGCCATGGGGAGTGGCTGGCCGACCAGTGGGGTGGCCGGCCGGCCATCTTCAAGAAAAGTAGCTGGCCGGCCTGCTTCCCCCTTTTGAGCACTTTACAGCTGTCCAGCTGTTTTTCAAAATATCTTCTGCCTCCGAGGGATATTTTGGGAGGGAAAGCTTGGATGCATTTCCCTCCCTTTTACACCCCTTTCTTGCCCATTTAAGGGGCTGACCTCCTTCTTTGTTAGGGTTAGCAACTTTCTTCTCAAGAGCATATCCCTCATTGCCTCCATTTCCCTCTCCAAAAGCTCCAAAAACCCTCAAGTTTCTAGCCCACTTGTTCATCAACCCTAAGCTTCACCATCACCACCTCCATTTCAGCAGCAAAGGAGGATTTTTCAGAGGCTAAGAAGCAACAAATTGAAGCCAAGAAGCAACAAAAGCTTGATCTTCAAGGGTAAGTCACTATTCCCCCCTTTTGAGCACATTTTTGCATCAATTCTTTACCCTATTTGCTCACTGTTTTGGGCTCCGACCCCTACTGATTTTGTGCTTATTTTGACCCCCTCTACAACATTGTAGAAGGGCTCAACCTTGTTTGGCATCTCTATCATGCTCTTCCTTCAATATCACTTCTTATGCCAATATTTTGCATGCTTTGTTTGGATTATGATTGATCCATTTTCGAGCCTGATATAAACTGTGAGTGGGCTTATTTTGAGCCCCTCTTCAATATTGAAGAATGGCTCAACCATGTTTGGTGGTTCTATCATGCACTTGCTTTGTAATTCTTCCAATTTACCGTAAAATTGCATGGTTTCTTTAGCCTATTTGAAGTCTGATTTTGAGCATGCCATTAACTAATATTGAGCTTATTTTAGGTCCCTCTACAACATTGTAGAAGGGATCAATCTTGTTTGGGGCCTCCATACATGGCCTCTCTTTGTACCTCTCTTTGGCCCCATTTTGCATGCCTTTTTAAGCTTATTTGGCTTCTGATTTCAGCCTTCATCAGGCCTGAAAAGAGCCTTATTTTTTCCCTTCTTGTCATGTTTTGTTAAGGGTCTTATGCTATTTGGTGAATAATTTTGGCACTTCATGTTATACCCTCTTATACCCCCTTATTTTTGCATGCCTTGCTAGCTCATCATGCTTCTGTTTTTGAGCCTTCATCAGGCTTGGAAAGAGTCTTAAAATAACTCATTCTTCATTTTTTGTTAAGGGTCCAAGACTGTTTGATGCATCCTTTTGGTATCTCATGTTATAGCTCTCTTTTGGCTCATATTTTGCATGCTATGTTAAGCATATCTACATACTGAATTGGAGGATGTCATCTACTGTAAATGTGCATATTTTTGGTCCCTCTTTAATGTTGTAGAACTGTATTTTTCAGTTTGAGCATTGTATATATCACTTGTTTCATTATTCCCCTCTTTTCCCCCATTTTTGCATGCTATTTTTGCCATACTTGTGATTGTTTTTTGGCCATTCTTTGTACTGTAAAAATGCTAGTTTAGGGGCTGCCTAGCATCTGTCTTTACATGTCGTGCCCATACTGCGCATGTTTGGCATAGCTGTAGGCCATTTCGGGTACTTAACATTGCATTTCGGGCATCGGGTGTAATTTTGCTATAATTCGGGGACTGTTTTTGCATCATTTTGGCTGCTGAAATTTGCATTTCCCATATGCCATATGCCACGTCTCATTGTGTATGTCATTTGCATTGCATATGCATCGCCTCGGTTTGCGCGCCCGTGGGCACGCATTTCGAGACACTCATTTTTATCCGACGGCCTCTCATGTGAGTGTGGCTGAGGCCCTCTCATGTTAGTATAAGTCCATTTCGCATTCTGTATGTCATTTTAATCTCATTGCATTGCGTATGTCATCGCCTCGATTTGCGCGCCCGTGGGCACGCATTTCGAGACACTCATTTTTATCCGACGGCCTCTCATGTGAGTGTGGCTGAGGCCCTCTCATGTTAGTATAAGTCCATTTCGCATTCTGTATGTCATTTTAATCTCATTGCATTGCGTATGTCATGCGCCTCGGTTTGCGCGCCCGTGGGCACGCATTTCGAGACACTCATTTTTATCTGACGGGCTCTCATGTGAGTGTGGCTGAGGCCCTCTCATGTTAGTATAAGTCCATTTCGCATTCTGTATGTCATTTTAATCTCATTGCATTGCGTATGTCATCGCCTCGGTTTGCGCGCCCGTGGGCACGCATTTCGAGGCACTCCATTTTTTTATCCGACGGCCTCCCGTATGAGAGTGGCTGAGGCCCTCTCATGTTGGTATAAGTCCATTCTGCATTCTGTATGCCATTTTTGCATCATTGCATTCCGTATGCCATTCTCTCGGTTTGCGTGCCCGTGGACACGCACTTCGAGACATCTCATTTTAGCATCATTACATATCATTTCCATGTCATTTTGCATTCCGTATGCATCGCCTCGATTTGCGCGCCCGTGGGCACGCATTTTGAGGCATCTCATTTTTATCCGACGGCGTCCCGTGTGAGTGTGGCTGAGGTCCACTCATGTTGGTATAAGCCCATCATTGCATTTGCATGCCATTTTATGCCTTAGAATCATCGCCTCAGTATGCGTGCCCGTCTGGCACGCACTTCGAGGCGTCTCATTTTCATAGCATTGTGCATGCTAGAATTGTATCTTAATTGCATTTCATGCGTATCATGCATATTGCATTCGTGTTCGGGATAGGAGTTAGCCTGGGCACGGGAAACGAGGCACGTTTCGTACTCCGAGTGACGGAACGGGTCTCAATTCCCAAGTCACCGACACTTCGGATTACCCATGATGGAGTTAGGTTTTGTTGTAGCATTCATCTGCATTGCACCCAATATTGAGTTGTGCAATCCGATTCCTCGGCCATCATGCATCGATATGCGTGATTGGTGGCACGAGAATCGAGGCATGCATATATTTGTGAAATACATTGCTATGCCCTTTTCCTACTCTCTGTTGTAGCAAAATAAGGAATCAGCAACTTTTCGGAGTCTGGCGCGCATTTCGAGAATAATTGCAAACAGAGGCTAAATTGGGCATCCCAGTGGATTTCTGTGCAAAGGCAATCCGGCATACATCATTCATCAGAAGCGAGGCAGCCCCTGGCTTGCAAGTCAATTTTAAAGCTTTCTTAGTTTAATTTGTTAATTAATTAGAAAATCTGTAATATTCGGACTGTATATTTCGGACTGTATTATTATTTATTCGGATCCTCTGCGCGGGGCATAACTGTAATAAGTGTGGGTGAGTGTGATGTATGTCTTCCAACCCCACGTCTTTCTTCCCTTTTATTTACCCGCTTTATGGTTAGATATAGGGCATATTTCAATTAGCATACAGTATGACAGCATGTTTGCATCATTCATCTGTTTTGCACGCACCGGGCTCGGCGCATCATACAAACTGCATTTGTATTTCGATCCCAAATTGAATACGTGTTAGTTGTAGCATTTCATATGCCATGTTTAGAATAGCCGAGCCTGCTATAGTTGCATCTTTGCATGTATTGCATTAGGCAATTCTGTGTATTTAGGATCATGCATTGATTTCTAATTAGTTTCTGTTTTGGCTCGGAGTACTCGGTGAGTTTTATGCTTTAGCATCCTTGCATGCGTGTGAGTGTTGCCATGATAGCATGCTTACCATGAGGCTATGTGCTTATGTGATATAACTGCCTTGAATGCCTGTGGGTGGAGGTTGTGTTGCTTGGAGTGGAACAAATCATTGACTGTTTGTTTTAAGCCCACTAGATAGTGGCAAAATCATGCTTTCTAAGCCCACCTGAGGGTGGAAAATCCACGTCTTAGCCTACCTGCGAGTAGCACCATCAAACCATTTTCAAACAAACAAACATGAAATGTTTTGTTCCAATTCAGGCGGCTCAGTCTATACTTATTTGCTGCAAGCATCACATAGTAACCTAGGCTAATAACCGGAATAAGAGCATACAAGGTTTTCAAAAACAGATATCATGGTTAGTAGAGGCCGGTCTTTGACCGGGCGAGCGGGGGTGCTCACGAAGTGACCTTCCCCAATCGTACCCAAGTTCCCGAGCCGAGGCAACTTTGGTGATGACGGACACGTGGCCTTTGGCACCGAGTCAGGGTTTCCTAAATTTCCCATTTAAAAAAACATTTAGGTGGCGACTCTGTATCTGGCAAAGCAGTCCATGTTTGGCACTTCTTTCAAAAAATCTGTTTTCAAAACGATTTGCCGGATTTGGACTCTTTGGTTCAAGATTAAGAACCGTGACATTTGAGTCCTTGAACTGTAGTGACCCCAATATGAACAGAACGGGACTTAACCCTCCCGGGGCGTTCGGGGACGTCTACAGTTTCTGGCGACTCTGCTGGGGACTTAGAGAACTTGACTCGAACTAATGATATCTGGTTTTGACTATACTTGTGTGTTTCTTTGCATTACATTTGCATTGGTGCGCCTAGGAACACCGTGTTTGCCATATGCCATTCCGAACGATTTGCCGGAGGCTTGTCTTGTCAAGGCATGTCCATAAGGCTGATCGGCTCTGGGCTCTGACAGCATGGGAACACAAACCCCGGTTTTACCGGGGCACCCTTTTTGACCATTCGACCTAGTGCATACTCGGATCCTTAGTGACCATTCCAAACTAGGACAGGTTGCTTACCCGTTTATAGGTTGTTTGAAGCCGTTGCGTGCGTAGTGAAACCCTAGCTCCTGACAAAATAGGACAGGGAAACCCTACCCCAACATAGGGGTGTTTTGGCTCTCACTTATCTGTTATGTGCTTTAGAGTGCGTCTCTACAGGAATGTATGTATCAGTCTATAAGTTTGGGCATTAGGCCTGCGGGCATCGTTCAGGCCTGCGGGCATCGGTCAGTATCTGAGAATCAGTTGTCTGCGGATATCGGATTCAGTTTTGGGGAACGGTGATACAGGAACAGTGACTAGTATTCAGGGACAGTGTGTTTTCAGCTTATCAACTGCGTGTTGTATGCCCGACTGTGTGTTGTGTGTATTTAATTTAAGCTGTTATGCTGCCCGTTTTTCTGGTTATTTATTTCCTTTTTGCTTTATTATCTTTTTGCTAGGGGCAGTTTTTAGCACGATTGCTTCCGAACCAGTAGATACTCCCCAAGCACTCTGGACACGAGGTCGCCGACTCAGCCGATCCGAGGATCTCGTTGACGGACATCCAGTGTTCCACTCTCTACCACTCTCTACCCCCATTGTTAGAAGAAGAGGAGAAGCCCAGGGAACGCAGTGTATCAGAACAGAGGTTGCCAGAACCGTGGGTTACTTCATTAGAGGACATACCAGTCAATCAGATGGAACAGCAGAATACATCAGTGGTAGAGGCGATGATGCGCCAGATGCAAGAAAGCATGAGGCAGATGCAAGAGGATTCCATCCGCCAAGCGGAATTTTCGAAACAGCAGGCCGCTGTCATGGCCCAACAGGCCGAGCTGATTACTAGGCTGCAACAACAGAATGCAGCCTCTGCTTCACATCAGATTCCTCCTCCACCAGCGGCTCCGCTGCCCGAGCAGGCACCTATGGGTCAGAATACCTTGCCGAATCCTCCAAACCCTCAGAATACCCAGAACACCCAAAATACCCTCCCAAATCCACAGAATGCTCTGCCAAACTTCCAAAACACTCAAGAGGACACGAACATTCCAACGGGGTTGGCTCCGCCCCCACTTCCGCCGCAACTGTCCAAGAATCTTACACCTAACCACCCGGACTCTCCATTTGAGTTCGAGGTGGATCATACAGCTCTGAAGCTGAGTAAGCTGGAAAAGCTTTTCAAGAAGTCACAGGGGGTGAAGGCCATCCCGGACATCGAAGATGGGTACACCGATGTGGCAGTGACACTGCCAGACAGATTTAAGATGCCACAGATTGACCGTTTTGATGGGTCTGGCGATCCTATGGTCCATCTCCGTCTATTTTCGGACATCTTGAGGCCAATGGGCCTAACCCCCGGCCGCAAAGCTTTCTTTGTTCGGCAGAACTCTGTCGGGGGTGGCGGCCATCTGGTACGCCAAGTTAGAAGATGATGTGAAGAGAATTGGGATGAGATGGGCTTAGGGCCTTCGTTGCACAATACTCGTACAACACGCAAATCGAGATTACAACCCGTGATCTCGAGACGACGAGGCAAGAACCCAAGGAATCTTTCTTTGATTTTGTAACAAGATGGAGGGCAAAGGCGCCGATGATGACCTTGAGGCCTACAGATAAAGATCAAATTCGGATGATTGTGCGCAATCTCCAACCGAAGTTAATGCAGAAGATGATTGTACTCCCCTTTCCAACTTTCTCAGACTTGCACGAAATGGGGGTACAAGATCGAAGATGCAATGAAGCAAGGGTTATCGACCAGGACCGGGAGCAGCCCCGAAGGACGTCAACCGCAATAACAACGCCGTAGGCCCGAGTGGCGCTGCAAACACAAGGACTTCTGAGGTCGGTATGGTCACCACCACTCCCCCTTCCCAAACAAGGCCTGCAGTGGCCGCACCCTTTTCTAGTACATCCGAGAGCAGTAACCAACTCGAGATTTCAGCCCAGAGGCCAAAAGAACCTTTACCCCACTATACATGCCTTTGTCCAAGGCTCTCGGGGTGTTAATAAAAAGAAGCATCTGATACCTTTAGAGCCGAGGCCATGCCAATCCACTCCCTCCCTCTCATGACCCAGCAAAGTACTGTGCGTACCACCAACAGCACGGTCCACGACACCGACCGTTGCTACAGACTGCGTCACGAGATTCAAAGATCTCGTTGACAAGAATATCATT